>CALNHX010003037.1:0-160723 GCA_940337035.1 Agriotes lineatus
TGGCAAACTGAACATTGATCTAGTTCGATAATTGTTTTATCTACTAGCAACATGATATTGTACATTTTCGTCATAGAAACAAAATATGAAAAGCTACTTATAACTCCCAAGGGACTTGTCAAATTATTTCTCCCTCAAACTCATGGTAACAATGCAACTACAATTAACGTCTTAGCAACCATACAATGAGGCAATCCTTGATGTGACTTACATATTCTAATTTTAAATGTGATTATGACATTTTGAAATTTCATACTATTTTTACGAATATGCTAGTAGATAAAATATTGTATGCACCACGGGAGATATTCATGTTCCTTACCTTCGGTTGACTTACAGACCTCGGGCCAGAGCCCTCGGCCTGTAACACATGTCAACCTCAGGGAAAAAACATTTTCATATCTCCCTTAATGCATAAATATCTATTATACTGTAAGTTTTGATATTAAAATGTTATATGACATGACAGGTTTGAAATATTCACATGGCATTTAAGGTAATTTAATCAATTAAAATAATAAACATCTATGGTTAATAAATTTTAACATTTTACAGAAGTTGCAATTTACCAACCTTCGTTAATGCATTGAAAATGAACTTGGCTAATTTTCAAGTCAGGCATAAAATTTCAAAACCTGAAAAAATTACGAGAGAGAGAAATAAAAAAAAAGTTGTAACATTTTTCAGTTCTGTATTATTATTTATTATACTACTCGCGAAACGTTACTGCGAAGTTCTACTGCATAGCAGAACATTAATAAATAATACATACTACAATTTTGAACCTTTTCAGCATCTTGAACCATTTAATATTAATCTACAATTTGATAAATATGTTGAGTTCCATATTACATTAACATTTTTTTATATAACTTTAGAAGATGTATTGCTTATATGAGTCATTCTTTATTATACTTGTTAGCTGTTTTGGAGGAGTTTTAAGAATTACAAGTTATCCGCTCGATAGCTTCGCATATTATTGTTCGTAGTTTATTTTGTTTACTCATGAAATATGTTTTAATAGCAAATATAACAACATAACAACTGGAGCAAAGCTTTTATTAGGAGGAACTGAGCAGCGTGAAAGAGGGATTAGATGCCAGGAGATCTTGGAGTCGTTTAGTTGATATGTATCTTTAGTTTTGTTTTAGTTGTTCAATAAATACATTGTAAAAGAATTTGTTGTTTGTTGTTCTCCGCCAATTTGTTCTATTACAATCCCACATTAACTTTTAGTAAAAACAACTGATACTAACACTCCAACCTTGCCAATTGCGGTCTACGATTCTACCACGGTCTGCCAACAAGTGTAAGCGCGGCGATGACCTTAACCCCACGAAATATTATTCATGTTAGAGAAAAGTACAATCCGACATTTCGTTAGTATCACGCTATTTAATATTTACTTGAAATTTACAATTTTACAAAAGGGTCAGAATCAACAAAATTTCACACTTTTCTTATATAAAAATTGAAAAAATACGACAACCCCCCCCCCTCACAACCGCATTCCAAATTCTCTTACAAAATACAATCGACCAGTAGAAAGTCTCCAAACAGCGAATTTCGCACAAATATTGATTTTAAGGTTTTTCTGGCAATTATGACGTTTTCCCCATTTTCCAACCTCCAAATCCCAAATACCTCTGTAACTTTTCCCCCGTGCATCGCAGACCACAAAAAAACAGCCACTACGATAAGCGTTGGTTGATCCTCTTTCCAACGCATTTGGATCTTTCAGAAAGTATGCGATGTCACAGCACCGAACGCTTTCGTGTCCAAAAATTCGCGAAAACTAAGCACTCCCAAGCGTCACACAAATCGCTACTAGAGCCCCGTATTGGCATTGCACTTCCAGTTCGTTACACATGTTTAATGTTAAAATTCTTGCTAAATTTTATGTTTTAAAATAAAAAAGAGCGGTGTGTTACACGTGGTATGTAGAAGTTAATTGTAATATTATTATATCTGTAATTAATAGGTGAATGCATTCGACACGAATCAAGAATATTTAGGTTATTCTTTCAATATAAAACCAAGGTTCTATATGTAAACTAAACTATTTTTAGGTTCTGCCCTAGATTGTTACGTCTGCTCAGGCAGTCTGAAAGCGATTGCGTCAAAGAAAAGTTGCTAATGATTCGTGAAGACTGCAAAATCGAGGAGGGCACTCATCACTACCAGTGTGTTAGTTTCATTTCTACAAACTATGAAGGCGAGCTTAATAGTTATTTACGATACAAAATGCGTAAATGTAGTCTATAGTTACGAGTGGGGCCAAGTTTAAAACGCTCGCTCACTCGCGTTTAAGCCCCGCAAGTGACTAAAGCCTTTAAAGCACATGCGACGAGTTTAAGAGCACGACGCAAAATGGAGTGCTTTTAACACCTCTAGTGCTTTAATGGTACATATATACACGTATATCATACGCTGTTTTTTCTACGATCGTAACAGAAATACAAAAACTTAGTTCGGCGACACTTTTTCCGTCACATTGTGTTAGACATTTTAAGTTATGTTGACATTCAAATTACGGCAGAGCGTGTTTTAATTTAGTATTAAAAAACGCTACCAATGGCAACGTGCAAAAAATACGTAATTCGGGCGCTAATATTAAGAGTGCTACAAAAGTCACTTTTGGCACAAAACTGTGCAAAAAGTTGTCATTTTGATACAATCGTAAAAAAATATTTAAATGTAAATTAGGATTGCTGCATTAAATAACAGGTTTGCCTTGATAAGAAAAACGTCACACCTAGTGGTCGTAATTTTCCGTGGTTAAAAATTTTTACCACGTTGCTACTGACTATGTGGCTAATGGAATCATTTTATTAGTCGTTTTACAACTTAAAACTGCCAACTGAAAGTAAATTTTACACGCTGTCTTAGATAATAGCTATGTATGCCACAAGCGAATAAAGAGGAATTTTATCCATTTGGAGGAAACTAGCTCACGAGGCCAAGCCGACTCTGTTTGACTTGCAATTTTTGCGTTTCTTCGTCTATGCTGCGCTTCGCCCTTGCAAATGCAAACATAATTGCTCCTCAAACAAAGTGCCACTTTGAATCTTAATAAAATAATATACTATTTTTAACTGTTTCTTATTTCTACAGATTACGAAGGGAAACACTTTGAACACGGGACACGCTCGAAGACGTCGAAAATTGCAAATCTTGTAAAACCGATTATTGTAAGACAAATTAAATTGAAGATTAAATTGTCAGTAACACACAATTGTAATAAAACTGTTATCAAATTTTTCCAGGAAGTAATTTATTTGTTTTCTATTATTGCTTTTTACTGTACATTTGACTTACCCTTTATTAATGTGATGCAATATGCATTCAATATTCTATGTAGTGTTACGGTTCAAAAGTCATTTACAACTATTTAGCTAATTATTTGCCCTAATCTTGGTTAAAACTAACTTTTGCCATATTTTCCTTCAAGTTTAATTTTTCTTACAGCATTACTGAGCATTCAGATCTTCGGAAAGTCACATCCAATCAAGTAAACCATATGATAAGAATTACAGGTCTGAGAGCCCCTGGTGTGTAGGCTTCACTTTATGCATATCTGAACCCCCCCCCCAAGACTTGATTTTTGGTTTTATCAGTTTTGGAAACCATTTTGGCATTCGCCATTTTTGTGCTGTTAAAGACAGGTGCTTTGAAAATTCGCGTCTTGGAGACGTAACTTTATTGGATTTATTCAAGCGCATCCTGTGTAGTAAATCGCTTTTGGTGTAATTTTGGATTCCGAGGTGGTCTGGATTAGGCCCCGAGGATGTTATTTGCGGTGATCTCCTAGCCCAGACTTTGTTTGGGGATTTTGCTTTAGCAGCACATGGTCCACTTCCTTGGCGAAACTCAGCCGTCAAGATCTGAAACGGGTATGTGGTTTTTCTAGGTTCGTTCAGTTCGATTCTATTGTTAGTTGTTCTTTCAGCTTTTTCTTTTCCCCGCTGGGAACATATCTACAGTATCGCCGTGTGGCTACGGTACTCCCTTCGCTTGGCAACGTGCCAGCAGCCCCCTTTCTACTTGGTGGCGAATCGAGCATTGCTCCGCCAGTGGCCAGTCGAAGTTTGCTGGCTGTGGATCCTTCGAGCCTGCGTTACATGACAGGATAGCACCAGCAAACCTCCTGCGACAGCTACTCGGTGGTCGCCCACTTTTGACCTCCTCATTGCCCTCCGGCCCCTGCTTGCAGCCACTGCGGCCGAAGTGTAGCCCATCGCAAAGGTCTGTCAGATTACTATATCCGTTTCGAACTCCCGAATCTTCAGCTCAATTGCGTGACGGTGCTGCAATGTGCTTAATAAACTTACGACTGTTTTTAATGTGTATTCTTAAGCGGTAAGCTCACCTGTGGAACCTTATTTGTTTCTGCATCACAAAACAGTAACTAATTTCGGCATTGTAAACAAAATTTAGCGGTAGCTCTTTTGATCGATATTTAGGTCATATTTACGGACTATGTTTTACCGGTATTGTATGGTCTCCGACCTCGGAATAATTTTTGACGGTATTGTAAGTTAGTTGTGCAGTCAAGTGCATGAAAGCATTTTTTTTACATTTTCAAATGTCACCTATTACACCGTTGAATAATATCTCTATCTGCGCCCTGTTGTGCAAGAGAAATTATAATGCTCGCGTCACGTCCGTTGTAAATGCAATTTGCCTTGCAATATCGCGAATTCGCCCTTACGGAACCAAAACAAGATCTTGTAGGCCCGCGATAGCGTCGAAATAAATTAATTTAGTAATTAAATAAAGGCTAAGCCTTACATACTGGGTGTTCGGTTACATTCAACGTGCAATCTAAATTTTGCTTTTAATTTTAATAGCTGTGTCGAAGCCAAGATGCTTTCGAACTTTTGCTAAGTGTTTATTCAGTAGTGCATTTGGCCAAATCTAACACCAATCTTGTATCCTATTTTAATACTACTAATTTGTAACAGATACATGCCGTTTATAATTATTTATTTAATTTGGGCTTGCTTGTCAACTACGCATTATGCCCTTATGAATGTAATTGGCAGTTTTGCGGTGAGTTTAGCCTTGTGCTTTGTGTGATATTATTATTCTGTGATATGATCTCCCTATTGAGATTTTGTGGTATGATTTGGTTTTCCGTATATTTTGTGTGTATATTTTAATTGTCTATTGTATTTCTGTTTGCCGCAATTATACTACCTTGACCTATTCTGCGTATATGATTTGTGCCTTTGCCGTTACCTTTTTATATTTTCAGGTTTGGTTAGTAGCGCCTTCCGTAGTGTATCTTTTGTTTAGCAAAGTGCTGGGTTACTAGCTACTTGGCGCCCATATTTTATTTTTTAGCTAAAGCTTATAAGTCTTTTGTTTTACCCACGACCAGCTCCGGCTGAGAAGCCGTTGGCCTTTGCTTGCTTCTTTTTAGTCGCCGTAACGGTAACAAGAAGTAAATGGCGCCCAACGTGGGGCTTGGTTTCGCTTGACCTAGCTTGATTTCGCATGATTGTCTTGGTAGTATGCCCGTTTGGTAGTGTGATTTCTTGTCTGTTTGGTTTTTTTTTTCCTTTAGAAGCCCTCGTTTGTTGTTTCTTCTCTTTTGTTTCGTTTGATTGAATAAGTGATTAGGTTGTGAGTTTAGGCAGTATGATGGGATTGTTGCAAGAGTTTTGAGTTGTGCTGATGAGTGGAAGCTTTGGATGTTTCTGATTTTGATTGGTTGCGTGCTTTTGAGATTTAGTGTGTTTTGCTGATTTGGTATGCTTGAGTTTTTTTTTTCTCTTGTGCTTCTGTTGTGACGCTTATTTTTTTTTTGCCTTCTTCTTTTGGAGTGATGATCTTGTTATGGGTATGATGGTGATGTGCTTGAGGAAGTTTGCTCTGGTGAATTTTATAAATCATCCTCTTGTTGGATTAGCGCGGTTTATCTGATTGGCTGTTTTTTTTCTTTTGGATTGTGAATGATTATGACATGGGTTCGATGTTGATGTGTTTGGAGGGCCTCGCTTTGCGGACTTTTATCCCTCAAACCATCGTTCTAGTTGGTTTAGCGCAGCTCTTTGATTGGTTCTTTTTTTCTTTTTCTACCTTGGATTGATGACAAGATTCTGGTTTGGTGTTGAGACGTTTGGAGAGACTCGCGTTGCGGACTTTATCTCTCAAACGATCTTCCTTGTTGGTTTAGCGCAGTTTTCTTCTGATTGGTTCTTTTCTTCTTTGGATTGATGATAAGATTTTGGTATGGTGTTGATGTGTTTGGAGAGACTCGCTTTGCGGACTTTTATCTCTCAAACCATCTTCCTTGCTGGTTTGCGTAGCAGTTGATGTGCGATTTCGCTCCTTTTCATTTTTTTCCTTCTGGATTGATGATTAGAATATTTGGTTAGCATGGATGCTTGTGAATTTTGCCTTAGCGATTTTTTTTCTCAAGTCATCTCCCTAGTTGGCTTGTGCAGTATATATTTGATGAGTCTGGCTTTTGGTTTTCCTTTGTGTTTTCGTCTGCTTCGGCGTAGGTCGAGCTTAGCTTGTTGAAATATTTTTTTTGGATGCCCTTTTGGGATTTTGGTGGTGTAGCTGTTGTTGTCTGGTTGCCTTCAGCTACACGTTTTGCGTTTGGTTTTGTGGTGGGATCCATCTCGCTTAGGCGGATTATTTTCCTCAAGTAAGTTTCGTCCTACGTTTGGATATGCTTGGTGATTGAGGACGGTCTCTTTTGCTCCTTTGGAGGTTCGACTTTGTCGGCTTTTTGGGACCCGACTCTTTTGCTACGCCGCTGTCCATCTTGTTTTCTTTTGTCGTTCTATTTCTATTTTTGTTTCGCGCTTGGGCTTCTATTGCGTTGGGAGGTTGGTTGGGGACTTGAACGGTCGGTTACTTTTCCGTCTATTCCTTACTTGTAAGGTAGACTGAGACATTCCATCTTGTCGTTCATTCAGGAGTGAGCCACCTTTGAGGTCTCATCTCCGGTGTTCCGCTATCCGGTCACGGAGGATAGTGTTTCAGTGTGCAGTCGGTCCTGGGTTGCCCACTTTTCCTAGACTAGTAGGGTGTAGGGTTATTTTTTTTGTCATCACAGAGGAAGGTTGCCTATGATCGCGGTGCATCCTACGGGGTCCCGCGCCTGGTACCCATTGTCTGCGATGACTTCAAACGTTTTTCGGCCTTTTTTCCAATTTTGAAATTTCTGGTAGTTCACTTAATTCCACCCTACGATGACTGACTGACGTGACAACGGACAATCCTTCCTATCCTTCTTCTGTGTCGTCCGCTATCTTCTTTTCTAGAGCTCCTTAATCCCTTACCCCTTTTTTTTCACCACTCTCACCTTTCATTTTCCTCTTCTTGGTAGACAGTGTCTCAGTGGGTGTTGTGTAGACTTGGGCCTGGATCGGTTCATCCACCGGCGCGCCTTTACCACCCAGCAGCGACGAATGTTCCGATGTCCTTTTCTGCGTGACATTCATGTGGAGAGCTGTTTATCCCTTCACTCCTTTTCTCAACCATCAATCTTTTAAGACCCTGTGTGATTCCCCTATTTCCTTTCGTCTTCCGATATTAACGTACTTTTTTTTTGGCTACGTATCCGCTTCTAAATTCGTTGACATTGGCTTGAATGTGCTGGGTATCCGCAATAGTTCTTTTCGTGTATCTGGAAAATTTTTGAGGTTTCATTATCGTGCATGCATAGGTTCTACGTCGGTAAATTCTGGGAATTTACCTATTTTTAAGTGAGGGGAGAGTTTGTTATGGTTCAAAAGTCATTTACAACTATTTAGCTAATTATTTGCCCTAATCTTGGTTAAAACTAACTTTTGCCATATTTTCCTTCAAGTTTAATTTTTCTTACAGCATTACTGAGCATTCAGATCTTCTGAAAGTCACATTCCAATCTAAGTAAACCATATGATAAGAATTACAGGTCTGAGAGCCCCTGGTGTGTAGGCTTCACTTTATGCATATCTGAACCCCCCCCCCCCAAGACTTGATTTTTGGTTTTATCAGTTTTGGAAACCATTTTGGCATTCGCCATTTTTGTGCTGTTAAAGACAGGTGCTTTGAAAATTCGCGTCTTGGAGACGTAACTTTATTGGATTTATTCAAGCGCATCCTGTGTAGGAAATCGCTTTTGGTGTAATTTTGGATTCCGAGGTGGTCTGGATTAGGCCCCGAGGATGTTATTTGCGGTGATCTCCTAGCCCAGACTTTGTTTGGGGATTTTGCTTTAGCAGCACATGGTCCACTTCCTTGGCGAAACTCAGCCGTCAAGATCTGAAACGGGTATGTGGTTTTTCTAGGTTCGTTCAGTTCGATTCTATTGTTAGTTGTCCTTTCAGCTTTTTCTTTTCCCCGCTGGGAACATATCTACAGTATCGCCGTGTGGCTACGTACCTGCAGTACTCCCTTCGCTTGGCAACGTGCCAGCAGCCCCCTTTCTACTTGGTGGCGAATCGAGCATTGCTCCGCCAGTGGCCAGTCGAAGTCGCTGGCTGTGGATCCTTCGAGCCTGCGTTACATGACAGGATAGCACCAGCAAACCTCCTGCGACAGCTACTCGGTAGTCGCCCACTTTTGACCTCCTCATTGCCCTCCGGCCCCTGCTTGCAGCCACTGCGGCCGAAGTGTAGCCCATCGCAAAGGTCTGTCAGATTACTATATCCGTTTCGAATTCCCGAATCTTCAGCTCAATTGCGTGACGGTGCTGCAATGTGCTCGATAAACTTACGACTGTTTTTAATGTGTATTCTTAAGCGGTAAGCTCACCTGTGGAACCTTATTTGTTTCTGCATCACAAAACAGTAACTAATTTCTGCATTGTAAACAAAATTTAGCGGTAGCTCTTTTGATCGATATTTAGGTCATATTTACGGACTATGTTTTACCGGTATGGTATGGTCTCCGACCTCGAAATAATTTTTGACGGTATTGTAAGTTAGTTGTGCAGTCAAGTGCATGAAAGCATTTTTTTTACATTTTCAAATGTCACCTATTACACCGTTGAATAATATCTCTTACTGCACCCTGTTGTGCAAGAGAAATTATAATGCTCGCGTCACGTCCGTTGTAAATGCAATTTGCCTTGCAATATAGCGAATTCGCCCTTACGGAACCAAAACAAGATCTTGTAGGCCCGTGATAGCGTCGAAATAAATTAATTTAGTAATTAAATAAAGGCTAAGCCTTACATACTGGGTGTTCGGTTACATTCAACGTGCAATCTAAATTTTGCTTTTAATTTTAATAGCTGTGTCGAAGCCAAGATGCTTTCGAACTTTTGCTAAGTGTTTATTCAGTAGTGCATTTGGCCAAATCTAACACCAATCTTGTATCCTATTTTAATACTACTAATTTGTAACAGATACATGCCGTTTATAATTATTTATTTAATTTGGGCTTGCTTGTCAACTACGCATTATGCCCTTATGAATGTAATTGGCAGTTTTGCGGTGAGTTTAGCCTTGTGCTTTGTGTGATATTATTATTCTGTGATATGATCTCCCTATTGAGATTTTGTGGTATGATTTGGTTTGCCGTATATTTTGTGTGTATATTTTAATTGTCTATTCATCTATTGTATTTCTGTTTGCCGCAATTATACTACCTTGACCTATTCTGCGTATATGATTTGTGCCTTTGCCGTTACCTTTTTATATTTTCAGGTTTGGTTAGTAGCGCCTTCCGTAGTGTATCTTTTGTTTAGCAAAGTGCTGGGTTACTAGCTACTTGGCGCCCATATTTTATTTTTCAGCTAAAGCTTATAAGTCTTTTGTTTTACGCACGATCAGCTCCGGCTGAGAAGCCGTTGGCCTTTGCTTGCTTCTTTTTAGTCGCCGTAACGGTAACAGTAGTCTATTTCATCTTATCTTTTTCGGATTATCTTTTCTACAGAGAATCACCACTCGTCTTCATCTCGTGGTAATTTTCATATAAAAAATCAATGCAACAGTCCAGGAGGTTCTGGACTCCAAAACCACCACTTAATAGATTATGTATGAAAATAATACTTAGCACTTTCAATTAGCGAAATGTATTAAGAAAAAGAGGGTTTATAAGATGCCATTAGAATGACATTTTAGCGCCTGCGTACAAAAGTTTTTCATAAAATTTTGTATGTGGCTTTGCACTTTAGTTCTGAGTGATTCCGAAAGTGATGTGCAGTTGGTAGTACCGGAAAAGGCGAAGGGCCGTTACGAGAACATCTACAAAATTTTTAAACAGTGGTGCAGTAAGAAAAATGCAGGTATTACTGAAATGGTTTTGTTGGCTTTGTAGCGTAGCGTGATAATTTTCCTGAAAACGCCTGTCGTGCAAGAGACGGCCATAAACTGAAACGTGACACTAAGTGCCAGAAAGTGAAATCCGCGTTGTTACAAATTTATCCTGTGCTAAAGCAACGAAAAAGTGAAATTCGCGCTGTGACAGGTCTGGTGAATGACTTAATAGATTTGGAATGTCTAATGTGATTTGGGTAGTTGAATTGAACAATCAAAAATAACTCTCTAAACACTTACGATGCAATTTCCAAAACAGCCGGGGGTACGTCGTAAACAAACCTTTTTCGTCACAAATAAGATGAAAAGGGAATGTCAGCCCGGTCTACAATAACAGTAAATGCTGGAAAAGGGAAAGTCTTTTCGACCGACGATGTCAAAATACAGCTTGACAATTGTATTGTACTGAATAGAATAGTGTCCCTTCCATTCACGCGTCCGATATATAAAAGAGTAGCTTAGTTTTTCAGAGCACTGATCACTTGCACTTTTACTGAGACTTAATATCGCGTGTTCGGCATATAGCGACTTGTTCCATTTTGGAGCAGAGTAGAGACTGAGCTCAGTTTCCAAAGTCTTTTCTTAATAATCGATTAAAAAACCAGGCTACTTAAATTCGTAATTGTATTGTAAAATAATATTATCGAATTTGTTTTTGTTATGTGTTCGTGTGTTCTAAAGTAATAAAAAGAAATGTTATTGTGTTCCACAAATGGTTGTATTTTACTAAACTTAATTCCGCAGTAATAAACAACGTAATGGTTCCAGTGGCGTAAACCAACCAAATTGGTAACGTAATAGTTCCACTAGAATAAAACCAAAGCCTATTTCGTTAAAAGAAGTAGTAAGCTGAAGAGTCCAGGAAGTTTATGGGCAGAATATTCAATGCTAAAAAGCAAAATATTTTTGTATGATTCTGTTAATATTTCGACATTTTCTAAGCTAATTGCCTGTCTTAAACGAAAAAATGTTGGTCGCAACCAAAAAGAGTTAAGGTCTTCACGAAGAATGATATATTTAAATTTTTAAATGCGGCGCCGGATTAAATGTCCCTCATCTAAAAAGTAAGTTAAAAACAAATTTGATAGGCTATTATTTATTTGTTTTGCATTTATATGCAGCCATGATCCTTGACGAGGCAGGGCCTTGCAGGAGAGAGGAGCTGTACAATATGAATATGGCAGATATTCAAGATCATGGGGCACTTCTTGTAGTAAAAATTCCCAACTCGAAGACCAAAATACAAAGGACATTTACTGTAACAAGTAAAGTGGGCGACAAAGTTTCATATTTGGTTATTTATGGCAAATACATTAAACTTGGACCGGCTAACGCTGTTTCGACACATCTCTTCTTAAAATACCGTAACGAAAAATGCACCCAACAAGTAATTGGAAAAGGGACGATTGGGAAATGGCCATCAAAATTTGCAACAGGTCATGCATTTCGGCGCATTTCAGCTACTTTTTTGGTTAATAAAGGAGTAGACGTATTAGGTTTAAAAAGGTATGGTGGATGGAGGTCTTCGACGATGGCCGAAGGCTTTGTCGAAGATTCTTTACAGAAGAAGATAAAATTTGCTGATAAAATTTTATCTACTAATGGTGACGTCGACGTTAGCTTGGAATATGTTAAGAAAAACGGAAACACATTTTCAAATACATAGGTCTTTATTGCTTCAGGTGAAAAACTTGTACTTTCTACGTATAGGAAACAGCAGCACAAGTTGTACGTTCAATGTGACCATATTTAATAATAAAGATTAAATTTAACCCATTTGGGTCCACTACTCGAAAAAGCAAAAAACCTTTTGATTTTTTTTTAAATTGTTATTTATTTTTACATTTATAAACACCCTATAAAAGTTTTAAACAAAAACTAAAAACGGATACCTATTTTTTTTACGTTGCGTTAACGCAACATTGGGAACATACATGAAAAACTAATTAATAATGTATTATTTATGAAAATCTTTAAAACAATGAGGATGTAATGGTATATTACATTTAATACACATAAAAACGGTTGTACTCTTGCATACTCTACAACGTCTCCTCCAGTTGTCAGTATTTCTTTCAATTATGTGTCCGACGTTGTCCAAACGTGAAGTGGCTGGTAAGGAAGCACTGGAACCCCGTCCTCGATGAGACTGAGTTTTACATTTGTTGGCAGTAATAAGACTTCGTACAAGCTCAGACCTGAAATCTAGCTGTGAGATAGGCTTAGCTTTATAAACAAGCCTGTACAGTTTCCAGGAATTCACCACAGCAGAGTCAACCATATTGATAAATACTGGCCACCACCATTTTTTGCACCGAATTTGTATTCGGTAATTTTCCACTGCATTATCATGTAAGTCAACACCACCCATGTGTTTGTTGTACTTGGCAATCATGTGTGGTTGTTCTATTGATGTGTCTTTTTTTTTCCTTTCGATTGTACCGCTTGACAAAAACTACTGGCTGTACTGATTCACAGTTTGTAGCCACAGTAACTACGGAATTGTCATTCCAACGTACAACACTTATTTCATTTGTATGATCGTAACGAGAATCCATAGTGCCCCGAGATTGTTTTCCTATGGACTTACTAGCCTGTAGTAGACATTTTAGCATCCTATTTTCACGTACCGTTCCAGTGGCAAAATATCCTTCATACTTTAGGTAAACTAATAACTTGTAACTCGTAAAAAAGTAATCAAAATATATCTTGTGCGCTGAATTATTTTCTAACACTTTCAGAAGATCTATAACAACTTGTTCGCCGAGACCAAATTCTTTTTTTACATTTTGAATAGATTTTCCAGCATAGGGCATAAATTTGTATAAATATCCATCAGAAGATGTGAGGCACTACATTTTAAAGCCAAAACGTACTGCCTTCCCTTTTATAAACATTTTTGCCGAATGCCGCCCAAAGTAGGGAACCATTTGTTCATCAATTGATAAGTGGTGTTTGAAAACACCAAACTTCAAGAAATTATTGTTCAGTTGATCAACCAACGGACGAACTTTCGCAAATTTATCATCTTTGTCCAAGTGATCGTTATCAGCAAGATGTATATTCTGCTTTATTTCGAGAAATCGGTTTCGAGACATTGCATTTTTTACAAATGGAACCCCTGTGTCTTCGTCAGATGACCAGTAAAGTTTTACCTGTGGGAGACTGTGATACCCACTCAAAATCAATATTCCCAAAAAAATTTCAAGGTCATTTTGATCCAGGTGAAAATTTGGACGATTATTATCTCTCGAATCCTTTGCAGAATATACCATAAGGGACCGCATAACATTTTCGTCAAACATTTGTAAAAAAAAAATCTAATACTGACTTTCCATGGAGCACCTCAATAATTTTCTTTATATCGCTTTCCTCATTTGAAGTGGCACTTGTTTCGTAGTCAACAGGTGTTTTGCACCAAGTTATATCTTCAATCCTTGATATCTTGCTAGGTGTTGGTAAAGGTATCTCTTGCTGTACGTTACCTGGCTCCTCTATCTCATCTTCATTGTTCGGATGCATTATCTCAAACGTTCCCGCCAAATCTAGAGGCAAATTGTCAGCGCCACCTATGAGATCGTCATCTAGGTCTTCTTCGTCTGTTAGATTGTCAACATCGGGAGGTATATAACAAATATCCAGTTCCTCATCATTATCACGGTCGAGGTTTTCAATAATTGCTTCCAGTTCTTTCAAGGTTAGAGGTCTTTTTGGATCATCATACTATCTTATATTACTCTAAAATAGTGGCCAACATCAAATCCCACATAATATTTCAAAAATGTTGATGCCAACTTACCATTATATAGATGTTCTACAATAATCCAGAAAAAAGGTTTACTTGCCCATCGACAACCAATACTACCACACTAGATATATAGTAATCTACTTTAGACGGAAAAAAACGTACATATGTATTTATTGACAAAAACTCTAACCTCAAACGTTCTGTGCCACAGAGGAATAACAAATGAACCCATAGTACTCATTACACCAAACAAATTACTTGACCAGCTCAAGTAGACATAACAACTCTCGTAATTACAATCTTATCTTATGTCCCAATGTTGCGTTTTCGCAACGTTGCATTTCAAAGTCATTTACAAAGAATTTCGCATGACATTTGTTTTGATAATTTTATACAATATGATTATATGTACAACATTCTACTAGAAAAATTGTTCCAGCACCCAAAAGAATAAAGCATTTAGTTGTCAATAAAAATTTAGTATTGCATGCTTTTATCCAGCAAATTTGGCAGTTTTATTTTGTGTTTTTGAGAAACCTTACATAAGAATTTTTTATTTAAAAAATCTAATTAGCATTTTTTAATGTTTTTTAAGACCATGCCACTTAAATTTTACCAAAAATATTAAATTAAATGTGTCAAAAAAATCCATTCTGAAGGTGTTGCGTTAACGCATCCATGGGAATAAATGGGTTAATGTAAGACTAATTTTGAATGTTTTTTAAAAAGGCGTCCGTAAGTATTTTTGCTGTTCAGTTTTTAGATCGGTAAGTAATTTTGCTGTCGTTGTAGTTATAGCAACTGGTAAATTCTACTTAATGTCATGGAAACGCCCATGGTATACGTATAGTCAGAAATGACCGATCGTGCAAACAATTTTTTAGGAGTAAATATGTCGACAAGTTTTACCAAACGTTGATAGCAAACGTTGAGATGCCAGCTACTAGATCTAGCCCATCAAACAATCAATTAGAATTGTCATTTTTAAATATTAATAGCACATCAATCAGAACGCCAAAACTTATAAGCAGAGGACAGAAAATTACTATTAAAAAATTTTACAATTTGTAAGCGGCTAATCGAAATGTAACAGTAGTTATAATATAGCAGCTTCAGAATAAATTCGGAATGAGTAAGTTATTACTCAGTT
Source organism: Agriotes lineatus (assembly GCA_940337035.1). Taxonomy (NCBI): domain Eukaryota; kingdom Metazoa; phylum Arthropoda; class Insecta; order Coleoptera; family Elateridae; genus Agriotes; species Agriotes lineatus. Next base: position 15,167 of record CALNHX010003037.1, read on the forward strand.
ATTCGTTTAGATTATACAGGTAAATACGAAATATAACTGAAATCTACTTTTTAGGTATCTAGAGCTACCATATACGATATACTTAAGACAGGGCAAAACCCAGTAGTAACTACAGGGGTAGGTAAATGTAAAAAATCTCAATACTGGGACTTTAGAATTAAAGAAGACTTACAGCGATATGACAAAACGATACATTATTGACGAAATTTTGCGAGAAAGTGGCCATGAGGTTTTTGGATCACCTCCTTACCAATGTCAGTATAATTCAATTCAAATGGCATGGGGACAACTATTACAACAAGAATATAAAGCTCCGTTCTTCATCTAAAGATAAGCTAGCGAACTCATGGCTTGAGGCGCTCTCAAAATGTTACTTAAACATGTGGCTAAATTACTGCAGACATACTGACGAACTTGAACTTGACGAATGAAAAACACTATCCGAGATCCTTTAAGATTTAAAAAAAAACGTGACCAAAAAAATGAACGAAAATAGCTATTTAAGTAACAAGGAATGTAAGGACCTATTAACATTTGAGGAAGACAAGTACAAGCCAAGGCGCAGCAGCGGCTTGTTGCCTGCCGAAAATGTTAATAGGCGATACATTCCGAGTTATCTTATTATATTTTTCCCGCTTCTTATCGAAATTTTCCTAGATTTAAAAAAAAATCGTTTGGTTTGCCACCTGTCACCAGGATTAATTTTCTTGAGTCGTGTTACCTGTGAGTGTCGCATGTCAAATAAACACTTGCAATTATAAACAAAACGTCTAAGTCTGCATCTTGCGTTACTAATTTTATTATCCTAGGAACTTAATAATAATATTAAGTTCCGTTGTCAACGGAAAGCAGCAAACAATAGCTAATTAAGTAACAAGGAATGTAAGGACCTATTAACATTTGAGGTAGGCAAGTACAAGCCAAGACGAAGTAGGTACATAGGTAATCTATTTTCCTCTTATTACTTTATGCACGGGAAACATTTATACTGAATAAAAATACTCTCTTTGTTATTTCTTCTTCTCAAACATTTAAAGTTGTTTTGCCATCATCATTTTCTTATCATAGAAATTTAAAACCTGAAATACTTCAAATGCATAATACTTTTCTACCTGGTGAATCATGTTATAAATTCTTAGCCAACTTTGGTCCAAATAAAGACGAAACAGACTATGCACATTACCCGTTTTCTATTACGTCAGAAATAATAAAACATAGCGTTAAGAACGTATGTCGTAATAAAATTTAAATGTTTAGATTGCAGATAGTTGCCATCAGAGGGCATCTGACATATAAGACATCCGCGTTGTCATATCGGCGGTAAGTTGACAACATTGCTATTTCTCGCTAAGTAATTCTTAGTTTATCGAGTATTTCCTTCTTGATCAACTATACGAATGGAGTATACAAATAAACTGCCCTTAAACATATCAAAGTGCTCAGTTCTAACTTTTTCACGTTCCACAACTCTAATCATATTTGATTACAAAGTAAATGGAGAAGCATTGTCGTTTTACCTTAAAAACATTGGCCGCGGCGATTCCTCTTGCCCAGTGGTTCAGGGCCGTTAGGCAACTGTAAAACCAGAAAATCGTTCCCCCACCCCCTGCCAAATAGTTATTGAACAAAAAATGTTGGAAATACAATTCTACACATTTTTTATTCTTGCCGCGATACCGAGAAATTGGTACAAGGCAACAAAGTTGCCAAAAGTCGATATCCGCCATTCTAGCTCTGTGGGGGTAGTTTTCTCCGAAATTTGCGAATGTGAAAGTTGTAGTGCTTGAAAAAATGTGCACGAATCTCTTTTAATAATGTAATCGATTTAAATAGTCTCCTAGTGACAGTCTTTCAAAGTCCGCGCAGCGTCTAGAAGTAGAGAGAAGTAAATTATTTATATTCCGCACTTATTATAACTAACGAGATGCCATGTCTGCCATTTGGTTAACATATAGAAAACCATTATCGCTCGTACTATTATCCATTTTTAATCAGAATACAATCACAAAACAGCACTCGCAATCGTATTCACGGATTTTTCCAAGTATTTTTCACATTGCGTTTATAACAAGTTGTGGGCTCTTCTTCAATAAAAGTTCAAGCAACACTTCTATCATGGTCGATAATGACTCGGTTGTGTCCGATGCTCCGAACCAAGACAAAGGAACAGCTCAAAAAAAAATAGAAAACGTATCTGAGTAAACTACAATATATTTTAGAGTTTATGCAAAAATAAATTACTTTCAATATATCAGCCCAGAATCACATCATTTGGCCCAGTTAAGATTTTTCAGATATCTTTATTTTGTACCCACAAAAAAAAATTTTTTGGTCAATATTCTTTTATCATAATTTTAGACGATTTTAGCAATATTATAACAGCTTTAGGAATAAGAAATTACAAAAAATAGTCGGGAAACACTAACTTTAAAATAAATTACCGATTCATTTTATTTGGCCCCAACGATCAAATAGCTATTTATATATCAAGGGAGCAAAGTGTATAATTTCCTCCCGCGGGCAAAGTTTGCGGCCCGACGCAAAGCGGAGGGCCGTAATTGCACGAGGGAGAAAATTCACTTTGCTCTCGTGATATATATATGATTTTTTCGCCTCGCTAAAGAATGCGACTCGCTGTTTTTTTAATTAAAGAATATTAAAATACGTGTCGCATTTTGGGTATATTACTAATCAGGTCGTCTATGTGATGCGATCAACAAACAACGATTTGTTGTGAGTGAAAATAGAGTGCTAGTGAAAACAAACAAACCGACGAAACCTAGTTTGCAGTAGATGTCAAACTATTATAAAAATATGTAGCAGCGGTGACGACGATTCAGATTTGCCCTCTGATATTGCAGAAGAGGCAAATGCTGCAACATTGGATTGTTTACCGGAAAAGTGAAAGGAAAAGTAGCGGTGCAGGAAAATATTGACATAAAAATCCAAAATTGATTGCATTACTGAAGCGTCAGGCTGCAGGTTACAGGCCAAAGAAACCCGAAACTTTCACGCGAGGAAATCTCAACTAATTTTTATTGGAAGCTCCAGATGAGTACCTACTGATGCAGGTATTAAATACAAAATTGTTATAAACAAGAGTGCCCCGTTTTAAAATAATTTTTATCCGTTACAGCTTGTCCTGGTCATAGGTATCTCAGGTGCCCGTCGGTGTGACGAACTCACCAAATTGAATATCAGCGATATTGGAGCAAAAGACGGAATTTTAATTATTCAAATCCTAGATTCGAAAACAACAAATGCGAGCGCCTTTACTGGTTATTGTCTGAGGAGGATTCAGCTACACCTTTAGTGGATGCTTGAGCAAACATTTTAAGCATCAAACGTCACGGGGGATGGAAGTCCACGTCTGCGTCTGTCGCTGAAATGTATGTGGCTTGAGTCAATTGCAAGTAAAGTGCAAGCCTCGAATCAATTATAGGAGAAACATTCTTAGAATACTGTGAAATAAAGTTTTTTCAAATGCAATTTGACATTTTTGAAATTTACTGTCAATTTTAATTTATTAAATTTAATCATTAACAGCTACAGTTTCTATGGAAATTACTTTACCTCCCGTGGGAATTTTTGTTTACTTTACCTCCCGTGTGAGGTAAAGGCATCCTTTCCTCCCTCAAATTACGGAGAAAAAGATCATTTTCTATAGAGCGAGGCGAAAAATATCATTTCGTTCACAGTAGTATGTTTTAGTTGAAGTGAAACAAGCTGTTTGTTGTTTAATAACATATAGACAGTCGGGTGTCTGTATTATTTTTGCAAAAATGACAAGTGGTAAAGCTATTATCAATTTGTTGAATTTTGGTCATTCCTGTGGAAAAGTTTACAAACAATTGCAATTATCGTATGATATAATAAATATTACACCAGCAAATTTAAGAGCTTTACGGATCTGAGCCAAATGATATCATTCTGGGCTGGTATATTCCTTTCCCATAACACAGGTCTGCGACCAAATTTTTTTCTTTAAAATAATGGGTGATTCTTATGTATTTTGGTTCGCTGAGTTTGGAAATGCCCTCAGTTTTTTCCCAGCACGTAAGCATTTTCCGCAAAATGCATTTTTCTGCGGGATTGCCTACCTTAAGGCGTATATTTATGAATATGCCGAAAAAAGTTGTTTTTCCTATTCGGCTTCATAGTTTTATATTAGAAACTATGAAATATGATAAAAATTAGTATATTTAACAGTATTAGTCAGCGTATGAATCATGGAAACCCATTACCTTAATAGTATGCAATTAAGGTTTATCGCTTTTCTTCGGTTTCCGATTCCAATGTTACTGTAATAAATGTTTTTGTTATTAAAAGTACATAAATAAATAGGAGAAATTCTTTCTGATAATTAGCGTAATTGTGGTGAACATTATTGACAAATGAAACCTGGATTTTCCCATTGCCCTATATATACCCCTCGTAGTCCTTCGATTTGTTCATTTCAATTTAAATATTCTTAAAGTGTCTTTCAAAATGTCTTCAAGAGCTTGTGTTAATAATCCTGATAGTTTCTGTTACATTTGTGGCGAACTTGTAATAAAAAAACAATCTCGAAGTATTACGGAGTTTATTAAAAAAGTGTACTTTGCCTATTTTGGTGTGAAGATCGGAGATCAAGAAAAATCTTGGGCCGCTCATGGAGTGTGTTCAGGCTGTGTTGAAGGACTTCGCATATGGTCTAAAGGAAAGGTGAAATCTTTTCGTTTTGGGGTGCCTATGATTTGGAGAGAGCCGAGAAACCACGGCGATGACTGCTACTTTTGTTGTTGCAACATACAAGGGTACAATGCCAAAAATAAAAAAGATATATGTTATCCAAACATGCAATTGCACTTCGGCCTGTGCCTCATGGACCCGGTATTCCAGCACCAGTGCCCCCACACAATTTTGACGATTTGCCAGAGTCATCAGAGAGCGAGTCAGAGCAGTTGGATGATGAGTTTCAAGTCGAAGACTGTGGACCCCAACAGTTTTCACAAGAAGAATTAAACGACCTCGTTCGTGATTTAGGGCTTTCTAAAGAGTCAAATTTTTCTCAAGATGGCGAACTTGTATATTGTTCTGATGTTCCCAAGTTGATGTCAATGTTTAACATTCAACATGTGTCAGATGAATGGAGGCTTTTTATTGACTCGTCAAAAAGAAGTTTAAAAGCAGTTTTGCTACACAACGGCAATAAATACGCTTCTGTACCCGTGGGGCACTCTGTGCATCTAAAAGAAAAGTATGACAACATGGATTTTATCCTTGATAAATTGAAACATAAGGAGTTTGGATGGCCTATCTGTAGTGATCTCAAAGTCATCTCTATGGTGCTTGGACAACAAGGTGGCTATACGAAATTCCCCTGTTTCCTATGTGAGTGGGATAGCCGGGCAAAAGCACAGCACTGGAGCGAAAAAGTGTGGCCAACGAGAACTTTGAAGGTTGGAGAAACGAATGTTCACTTTGAGTCTTTGGTTGATCCCAAAAAAGTGCTTTTACCCCCACTTCACATCAAGCTTGGACTGATGACGCAGTTTGTCAAGGCATTGCCAAAAGATGGCGAAACGTTCAAATACCTTGAAAAGAAATTCCCGGGACTGTCTGAGGCAAAGTTAAAGGAGGGTGTTTTTGTTGGCCCGGACATTCGGAAACTAATGAAAGACAATCAGTTTGAAAAGGTGATGAAAAAAGCTGAGAAAGAGGCGTGGATATCATTTAAAGAAGTTGTGACTAAGTTTTTGGGGAACAATAAGGACCCGGATTATGAAGAAATTGTAAATAAAATGTTGAAATGTTTTAAAACCTTGGGGTGCTCCATGAGCTTGAAACTTCACTTTTTGAACTCCCATTTGAGTTATTTCCCAGAAAACCTTGGTGCCGTAAGTGAAGAGCAGGGCGAGAGGTTCCACCAAGACATCAAAGAAATGGAACGGAAGTACCAATGACGATGGGATGTGAATATGGTGGGAGACTACTGTTGGATGCTTCATAGAGAACTTCCAGACATCCCACACAAACGGAAAAGCTCAAAACGGAGTTTTGGGGGAAAAAGATGTAGATATTATCAAGAATTATAAATCCTTATTGTATATACTACATATTATTTTTATCAAATTGTCTTTAAAAATGTAAATAAACCACTAGTAATATATTTTTTTTTTATTTCAAAATGCATTTTTACCTATATGTACTGCGCGTTTTGCATAAACTTTCTTTTTCATTTTGCGGAAAATCCCTACGTGCTGGAGAAAAATTGAGGTCATATTTGGACTCAGCGTACCAAAATACATACGATTCACCCATTACGGTGAAAAAAAAAATCAAAAAATTTCAATTTGCAGGCCTGTGTAATTTTTATTTTTTTACCTATACCAATTTGTCGGTATCGCGGCAGTGACTAAAAATGTGTAGAATTAGTGTAGGTTCTGAAAACCTATTCACATTGAAACTATATGAGTGACGTGACGATTTTATCTCGCAAAAGAGAAATGGTTACTTCGCTGCTTCGGAATATATTGTACATTTCTCACGCTGCGCGGACTTTGAAGAGCTGTCACTCGGAGACTACTATTTAAATCAAACACATTTTTAAACAAAGATTCTTGCATATTTTTTCAAGCAGTACAACTTTCACATTCGCAATTTTCGGAAAAAACCACCCCCACAGGGCTAGAATGAAGGAAATCGATTTTTGGTAACTATTTCGCCCTCTATCGTTTAAAATACCAACTTCTCGGTATCACGGCACTGATAAAAAATGTATAAAATTTTATTTACAACATTTTTTGTTCAATAACTTTTTCTGTGCGACCAATGAATCGCGAGAAAAACAAATTCCATTGTTTTCAAAATGGCGGCTGTTTGGCAGGGGGTGGGGATACGGCTTTTTGGTTTTACACTTGTCTAATTTCCGACAATTTTACTGTACTAATTGGAGGGTAGACCGCTGATAAAGGATGATACCACGTTAAGTTTTAAAAGGCACGCAGAAAATATTGCATAAAGTGCTTATAAGTCATTTGGTTTTATCATAAGACAATCTCAAAATTTTTAAAAACATAGAAACAGTAAAAATATTATATTTTGCACTGGTTAGACTGCAGCTGGGTATACATCAACGGTATGGTTCCCTCATGTTGGAATAATAAAAGATCTTGAAAAAATTTAAAATACATTTTTATATTTTTGTATTTCAAAAAAGTTTCTTTCTATCCAGATTATAACATAATCAGATCAAATTGTTTGAGAAATATGTTTGATATTCAAAGTCTTCACAATAGAAGAAATATATTATTACTCATTTTCGGATATAAACTATTAGTCCATTAACTAAAGGAAAAAAGTTCTAACTTCGTTGACTCAAAACCGATTTTGAACATTTTTTTTTATTATTTCGGAAAAAGTCTATAGAAAAATTCCCCATAGGTGAGAAGGTGTGCTTTTTATTTTTTCAATTGTTATTAACAAATAAGTGTTTTTTAATATATCCTTAATTTAAAAAAATATATAACTTCTTTATTTATATAACATTGCCTGACATTTGATAACATAAGGTTTTTGGGTTCACAGATTACGAATCTGGCCTCAAAATTGATCTAAAAACAAAAATGGTGTCTACAAAATGGCGTCGAAGGTCTAATTTTTTCTTTTCTTTTTTTTTATTTTTATTAGATGTCTAGGGGTTTTTGGGGTCGCTGATTAAGAATTTAACATTAAAACTCAACTAAAATAAAAATTGGAGGATCCAAGATGGCGAAAAAGCTTAATTTTTTTTATTCGGACTTTAGTTTTTAGCTATACTATAGGGTGTTTTGGGTCGCTGATTTCAAATTTTATGTTAAAATTTATCAAAAATGAAAAATAACTTCTTTAAATCGGAAAAATAGCTTCATTTCTGAATTCCGCACGTTGCCTCATATCTAGGGATTTTGGACACAGTAATTATAAATATAGCATTAAAAGGTTAATTTTTATTGTATACGATTATTATTATTATTATTTAATAAACATTATATACAAATAAAATGCTAAATTGTTAAATTAACTCAAATTTAAATAGATTAAATACATTTAAATATAACATACGAATATATATAAATTCCAACGCCTAAAAATGTGTTTTCTACGACCTCTTTGTACAATTTCCAAAAGATATTTCTGAATTAAAAGATTTTTCTGTTTGTGACCGATGGAGGAATGTTATTACATAAAAACAAATGGCAACTTGTTCAACAGTATGGTGCAATTTTAGATATATTAATTGTATTGTACGTAATTATGGAAAAAAACAAGTGTTTTTGTCGATTATCAGAAACAGAATAAAATCTGCTGAAAGAGACCGACGTCTAAAAACGAAAACTGCACCAGATATTCGATTTGAAAGAGACAGGTTTTTAAAGTTGTTTCAAGAAAAAATTCTGGCAAATGTCTTTCATGTCGTTTTATTATTTTTTTAAAATATGCTTTAGCTGCAAATAATATCCTTGCTCTCAAGCTGAAAGTGATGCTGATCGGTTAATAGTTACAACAGCTCTCAATGCATCAAATAAAAACATAGTCGTAGTATCAGAGAATATAGACGTATTACTTATATTAACAGCTTTAGTTTCATGCTGATCAAGATATATATTTTTTAAAACCTGCCAAAAATAAAGAAAATAAAAAAATATCTTCTTCTAAAAGCCTGTAATTTGCGCATCCCAATAAATTGTAGTGAGCATGTTCTTTCTGTACATGCTTTAACTGGATGTAACACTTCAGCATGTTTTAACAGAAAAAAGAATCTTCTTCTTCTTCTTGTTCAGGTGCTTATCAGATTTCGTATGTTTGCCATTAACACGGCTATCTTCACTTTATTGGTTGCAATCCTAGAAAACTCATTGGATGATTTCCCATACCACGCCCTTAGGTTTTGCAACCAAGATATTCTTCCGCGTCCTGGTCCACGTTTGCTATATACCTTGCCTTGTATAATAGATTGTAGTAGGATGTACTTATTCTCATTCCTCATTATTTGTCCGAAGTATTGGAGTTTACGTATCTTGGTGTTGTCCATGATCTCTTTACTTTTTTTTCATTCTCTTTAAGACTTTAATATTTATTACACGGTCTTCCCATAATATCCGCAATATTCTCCGGTGTAACCACATTTCAAAGGATTCGATTTTTTTTTGTGATTGTTTCGTTAAGTGCCCAGGACTCGACCCCATAGAGCAAGATGGGAAAAATGTAGCATCTTAACATGCGAGTTTTGGTGTCAAGGTGCAGATTATGGCTTTTGAATATAGTTTAATATATTGAAGATGTATAAGGATGAACAAGACGAATAGGACAGGCACCTTATTAAAGATCCGCATGGATAAGTCCTAGTAAATGAAGCAATGGCTAAGTTCAGGAAAGAATAAATTTTTCAAAATATTTTAAAATAGCAGTGATTTGCAAGAGACTGCAAAAATTTATATAAAAAAATTTTGGTATAAAATGTATACTTGCAATGTATGGTGCAACGAAAGGTAACTGCTTAAACTCTTACAGAAATGTTTAAGTGATTGAAAGTTTTTTATTATTCATATACCTCAAGGTAAATGAGGTTACATACAATACAATACATATATTTTTTAAATAAAAACATTTTGAATTTTGGGTTTGATTCTTTTATTAAGGCGTCTACTAAAAAAAGTAGCGTTAATTTAGCATCATTGTGACCTACGATGGATCCAGCAGAACAACATTTAAAACGCGTGTATTTGCAAACACAGTTGTGGCTGGAAAACCAAGATATTTCAAGGGAAGATTGGGGTTGGAAATATGATACAGGAAACCTGATCCACAAAACATCTTAAAAATTATTTTTTTGCAACTACAAAACTAGTTGCGGGCCAGCTTGTGGGTATAGGAAAAGTGGCCTTTAGGCTCAGCGGCTTGCGGTGAATGTGGCGGAAATAGTTGCCTTAATTCACGACGGGCAGTGTCAATGGAAAAAGTAGAGGAAGAAGAAAATAAAGCTAAATAATTTTGTTTTTTGTTTTTAAATGTATCTTGGGTTAATTTTAATAAATCAATTAAATTATAATATCTTGAATACTCATTTAACTCTTCTATCATTTGCTTCGACCATTTTTCAGACACTGTTTTCCATTTTTGATAAATTTTAACATAAAATTTGGGATGAGCGACCCAAAAAACTTCTAGGTATAGGTATCACAAATTTTAAAAAAATTACCCCTTTCCGCTATTTTGGATCCGCCATTTTTTGTTTTAGTTAAGTTTTAGTGTCAAATTCGTAATCAGCAACCCTAAAACTCCCCAGACTACTAATAAAAATAAAAAAAAATTAAATTAAATATTAGACCTTCGGCTCTATTTTGTTTTTAGACCCATTTTGAGGCCAGATTCGTAATCTGCGACCCCAAAAACCTTATGTTATCAAATTTCAGGCAATTATTTAAATAAATCAAATAGTTATAAATGTTTTAATTAAGAGTATATTAAAAAACACTTATTTGTTAATAACAATTGAAAAAATAAAAAGCACACCTTCTCACCTATGGGGAACTTTTCTCTAAACTTTTACCGAAATAATAAAAAAAAATGTTCAAAATCGGTTTTGAGTCCACGAAGTTAGAACTTTGACGAGTTTTTAGCGTTTAGAAAATGGACTATTATAATTTCGTATCTGATTTGGCTGCGTCGGTGATTTATTTACTTATTTATTTATGCAACCTACAGCAATTGCCGATGATCGGTTACAAACAACAACTATATGGCAACTATAATAATATACCAACAAAAGCAAGATATTCAATAAATATTAAACAAAAATAAGTAACTGACAAAAATAAACAATTGACCGGCGACAGTGCAACTAAAAAGAAATGTCTAGCAAGGTATTTCATCCATTTATATGATTTATGAAATAGGAAGAAAAGAAAATACAAAATAAAAAATAAATGATAGCGTAAATTATATCCCCTCTATTTACAAATAGTAGCGACAACGTTTGATGTTGCCGCTGGGGCAAAATCACGTTGGTATCCCTTAAAGTCCCTAGCATGTTTAAAAATTGACAAGGAAGTTGCATAACCTGTGACATTGAAATTTGTCGTGTTTTTCTCTTCGGCGGCTAATTTGAAGTCAAGGACGTGGAAATGCCAGGGTGTTTGTTGTGTCTACAAATGTAAAAATAGTGGCAGAAAAGGACTTCAGCTATTCAGAATACCGCACAATGAAAGTAGGAAAAATGCGTGGTTGAATATTATTCAACGTGATCACGTACAAAACGCGATCGATTTGAGAGTTTGTGAAGTAAGTGGTAATTTGACTTACTTCCGGACTTGCGGACTTACTTGCGGACTTCCTTGCGGACTTGCGGACTACACACATACATTGCAGGTACATTTCTCAGAGTCGCAGTTTCATATGGTTAACTATTAAAATTATTACTAAAATTGAGGCAATTTTTAAAACTAATGTTTCTGCAATAAATAAAATAAGTTACACTCATATGCAAGCACCAGAAAACCAGATTCTACAGTTGAATCTGGATGTTAACTTTGGTAATTGTAGTGGATTTAAAAAAAAATGTAAATTGTTATATTCGCACACGAATGTATTTTGTTGTTAAAAAATAGACTCAAAGATTATACCAAAAAATGTATATAGTAGTTTTTCTGAGTAAAAAATTATAATGATTAATCTGTTATTTTTTCACTGCTTGCACTGAAATTTTAAATATCCCGCGGTTGCTCGTATCATTTAGTAACTTTTTGTATTTTCATGTTTGCATCAGGTTTGCCCCACGATGTCGCTACTATTTGTAAATAGAGGGGCTATAGCGTAAATAAGTACATACCGGGTGGTTGGTCATACCTCTGAACATAGGCAATTTACATGGCTTATCACGATTATACATATTCCTGCTCCCCATTTTTATGGAAAGAAATGGTAGTGGTACTAAATTAAAGAGAATAATTTTCCGCGATGTTTAGTATTACAAATTTATTGGATAATGCTAATATGAAACAACTTAAAAAAATGTAAAAAATAACAAAACCTGATTTTTATCGTAGACAGGTGTAATTGGATATTTAAACGTAGTTTTAGATTCTAATCAACTTTTTTTAACAACAATTTTTGATATTGTTACAAATAAAAGTACTTTACCCTTGAGCAGAATTCATATTTTTTGACATTCCTCGTATACGACTTAAAAAATTGATATGTGATTATTGCATTTTAAGTTTTGCACAATGCAAAACTTTTTATAAAGAATAACTTTTTTTCGTACAATTAATAATAAAAAAGTTTTCCATATGGTGCGAACTTAAGCAGACACTGTATAATTTTGCCAATACGAGGAAGAAGTGGTCCATACCTATGACTATAATGAGGAACATGTATGTTCAGTTTTTCCAAAAACGTTGGTGACTAGTAAATTATTAAATACTTTATATACAACTATTACTTCATTTAACATTCTACGTTTTTCTAATTCTGAAATGCGAAACTCTTCCCGCAGGCTTTGTGACGAAACGTGTAGAGGATAGATACTATACTTCTTAAAATGAAGATATCTCAAAAACTTTTTTTGAACTCGTTCTATAAAATTTATGTAAAATTTATAATGACAGGACCAAACTACATAGGCATATTCCAGATGACATCTGACGTACGCATTAAACAGATTGATATATGTATTTAAGTTTGATTTTTTTTGAATTTTTTAATATGAATCCAAGCAGTTTATAACTTTTGTTAACAGTACATACAATATGTTTATTAAAGGAAAAATTGCTTTCAAATAAAATATCCAAATCTTTGATTTCGTGAGCTGTTGTTAGTGTTCTAACGTCAAGCTTAAAACTATAGTAAATTATATTACGTTTACGGTTGTACCTAACAACAAAACATTTATCTATATTAAATAATAAGTGAATAGTTTTGGCCCATTCCATTACTCTGTTCCTGTAGCCGACAACAATCATTTTTATTTAAAATAGGCTTATATATTTTAAAGTCGTCAGCGCACAGTAAACCTGTAGAATGCTTGATAAAGTTGGGAAACTGGTTAATTAAAATTATAAATAGTAATGGCCGCAAATTAGATCCTTGTGGAACACTCGATAATGCATTGAATGCTTTTGAGTTAACAGTATTGTAAGTAACATATTGCTTCTTTTTCTTTATATTTTTAGATATGAGGACATTAATAATGAAAGCAACAAAGATAAACCGTAATCGGATAATTTATTGAGTAAAACATCATGATGTAAAATGCTTTTGAAAAATCGGTATAATTCACATCTAGCTGAGCACCGTTAGCGAGAGTATCAATAGAATCTTGAGTCTAATTTATTAGATTAGAAACAGTTGATTGTCTTTGAACAAAACCATGCTGAACGGATGATAAATAAGGAGCGATATGTTAGAACAAATATTTATATAATATTGCTTCAAAATGCCACTGGTCTGTAATACGTATGAGACGGAAGAACTTTCCCTGCTTTTAAATATTGGACATATTTTTGATAATTTTCAAATTGTTGGAAACTGAGACGTTTTAATTATCATATTAAATATCACACAGAAAGGATAGGTAAAGTATTCTGCCCACGCTTTATGTATATAGGCTGGCACTCTAACTGGACTTGCCGATTTGTTCGGTTTTAAGTGTTTTAATGCTTTTAATACGCCATCCACAGTGATAGCTAGCACGTACAACCTTTCATAGTTACACTTCTCATTCTCCTCAATGCTGTATGACGATGCCGCCCGGTCATAGACCCCCTCAAAGTAATTAGCAAATGCGTTAGCAATATCTAAATTAGTAAAATATTCTTTCTTGTTTAATTCCATAATTTGATTGTTTGAATTTAAATTCATTTTATTCGACTTCACAAAAGCCCAAAACAAATTTGGGTCATGACTTATATTTTCTTCGGCATCCGTGGTATATTTTCGATATGCATCGTTAATGACTTTTTTTAGTTTAGAGCGCAAAAGAATAACAGTTTGTTGAATATAAAGACTGTTATTTTTCTTTAATTGTTTGCTTAAGTGATCTTTTCTTTTGCAATCTTTTATAATATCCCGCGTAAAGCACTGCGGGTATATTTTACTTCTAAAGCAAGTTTTTGGAACATATATGTTTAAAATTGAATAAAGTTTTGTAGAAACCCCATTCACTGCCTAATCCACATCATCCACCGCACCCACATTTCAGTTCATGTCTCGTATGGTACAGTACAGATTAAAAAAATCAGTTTTTACTTCTTTCGTTTGAAAGACGTAAGAAGTATTGTAATCACGAAAAAAACACCTTCCGAGATTTCTACAGATTTTCACTTTTCAGGGTCCCTAGAAGGCCTAGATGACGAAATAGTAGATTATGCAATGAGGGAGAGAAATGCGTTACTTTGCTGAGGTGCAATTTGTGACTTGAGAGCGAAGCCCGAGAGTCACATAGCACTGAAGCAAAATAGCAGTCTCTCCGAATTGCATATAGTATTTTGTTCACGTTGCAGGAAGATTTAAAACTACAAATCTGTTTTTTAAAACGTAATTTATTGACATTTTTAAATTTTTAAGTTGTTGGCAGTGTAAGTCCATGTCAAATTCGAGGTTATCAGGTTAGGTTTTCCGTCAGTTTTGACATAGACTGACGCAAAACCTAACCTGCTAACCTCGAATTTGACATAATTGTTGTTTCAGTCATAATGAAAACTCCCTAGGAAAATTTTTGTCTTATTTTGTCTCTAGAGAGTAAATGCTTTACTTCTGTCACAATCTTGATGCTATAGAAATCGATTTCTACTCCCGATCGTGGCAAAACAGGTTTTCTCAATTCCGTCTGTCTGTCTGTCTGTCTGTCTGTTGGCGGTATAACTCAAAAACTATTTGTCGGAGAAAGATGATACCTTGTATACTCATTATATATATACCTGGCATAAAACCTTGAAAATTTCAAACAAATATATACAGGGTGAACACCTTAAAAACATAAAATGTTGTTTATTTTTGCGTTAATTTTGAAATAAAAGACAGTAATAATTTTCACAAACGTCAGGCTTTACACTTGCCGAAAATAGGACTCAACAGATACAGGATAATGTCACAAAAGAGTCGAAACATTTCAACAATAACACCGTTCCGTTAAATAGAGGCGCGCACCGCACTAATTTCAATAAGGCGCTACGCAGATGGGGTTACAATCGCTATGCAGATGCGGCGGATTCAAACCCACCACTATTACTAGCATCCTTCTTTACTATTTTATAATCAGAAATTTTTAAATTACATACGAGTGATGGATGATGTAAATCTCCTCGCACCAGTGACATGTAAGGGCCAGCTCCACTTACGCTGATATTTAAATTTGAAATTACAAAATCGAGTATAGATTTATTATTATTTTCGATTGTGTTACACTGCCGCAGGTGAAAGAGCTCAAGAAAATTATTAAATAAGATACACTTTAAAGTACCGCCACCTTCCAAATGAACACCCGGCAAATTAAAATCCCCCATTATAACTAATTTATATTCTTTCCCCAAAAATAACAAATTATTCTCTAAATTAGTGTAAAAGCACTGATAATCCGCCACAGGTGAACCGGGCGGAAAATAAACTGAACATACGTAGGTATACATTTAATTTATCTACTACAATTTTTATCCAAATGTTTTCACAACTATTTGTTTGCCATTTAATCATAGGCTTGCAGATATATTTATTTTTAACAGCAATCAAAACACCTCCACCTTGAGATTTACCTCGAGCTGAACTTCTGTCCCTCGAAAAAACCTTGTATTCAGAACTGAATAATTCTGCATCCCACACTCAAGCCATGTTTTCGTCAACACTATGTCTTATTAGTCCATATTTGCTATCACATTTAGTTTAAATTCTTTATATTTGGTTTTCAAACCTCTACAGTTTTGGTAAAAAATATTTATTTTTTTTTCGCGTACACTAATGGACATCGTTCAAACTGAGGAGAGTTTTAATTACAAACACGTTACTGTTTTCGGATATGCTGTTTTATGTGCGACTTCTCAAATTTACGACACAGTAAACAATTTTCTATTTTCGTAAGTCAGAGATTCGTTTATGTAAATGGCCTTTGGCGGAAGCATTTTTGACTCTGGTTGAATTTTCAGTGTTCTGGTATTAAAAGCATGCACAACTCTTCGGGCTTTAAGAAATACATTTTTATTAATTCTGCTAACGAATCTTATAATAATTCCTCTTGGTTCTTGGGGTTTGTTTTGATCCAGTTTTAGCCTATCGCAAGCGTCTATCATATTTTTCTCGATATTAAAATTAAGAGCTCTGCCAACGTGCCAACTGCTTGAACGGTGTGTACTGAATCTTTATTTAATGGCTCAGGGACTACTCCATAGTCTTTAACACAATTTCTTCTTCCACACTACTCCATATCGTTTATTCTAACCTTCGAATTAGCAGCGTCCTGTTTTAACTGGTGTATTTTATTAGTTAAATAATGACTCTATCGTTTTCTCGCAATTTTCAACACGCTTTTCTTGTTATTTAAATGATCTTTGCTATTCCTTCTTATTTCTGCGCACTGTTCTCCAATTTGTGATGCCTAAAGTTTTTAAATTCTCCGTTATTTCGTCCCACCGTCCATTCTGTAACTATATGTACTTATCATGTGACTTCTTTGACTGAGTGAACCTTTATGAAATGTACAATGTCTTCATCATCAATTTGGTAATTTATTCTACTTCTTTGCCCCATTCCTCCTGTTCCACTCGGTCCTAATATTGTTCATAAACATTTTCTGTCGTGTTTTCTCAACTCTTGTTCTTTTTTTTGTAAATGTCCACGCTTCTATGACATACGTTATAACTGGTTTAGTACTATTCTAGCCTCCTACTTTGTTGATCTTGGTGTTTGTAGATTTTGAAAGTTTCCTGGTTTTGTTTACATAATATTTTATATTTCCTTTCCGTATTCATTCTTTTACCCTGCCTTGTTTTGTTGTAATTGTTGCTCCTAAGTACTTAAAGGATGTTACTGCCTGGTGACGCCATTGTGGAAAAATCATGGAGAAATGGCGGACAAAATCGATCTTTTACTAATATTTAGTATCTACTTACGTATTAGTTAGTCACACCACCAAAATATCTATTATCATTCATAACAAAGGACGTCATTTCCAAAAACTTTTGTTTGAAACATTTTTCTCTAAGTCAAATAGATTCTGATCTAGAGCAGCGCAAGACGAAAACAATTTTGTTTTCAAAAGATTTTTCTATGATTATTGATTGAAAATTATGTTTCCCTAATGTCTAATTATTATTTTTTATTAGCTTTTACATTTACACCATCACAATATTTTGCGGCTTTGGTATTAGACCAAGGCGCAGTAAAGGCGGAACGAATGCAATTATTAGTCAATTTGGCCTTCTTGTGCTGACGTTCAGGTTGGAAAGCTGAGGCCTTGTTTTTCAGCGGGGATTAGTCAGACCTCTTTTCTAACGGCCGAATTCTTAGAAGTTCCAATACGCCTGCGTAAGCCGGAGTAATATTTCTGTCTATAGACGCTAGTGGCTACCTGAGCGCCAAATTTTGTGATAGTCATAATAACATCATTTTCAACCAATAATAATCGAAATATCTTTTGAAATTAGAAACAAAATCGTTTTGCGCTTTACTTTGCGCTGCTGGCAGCTCAGAATCTGTTTAACAAAAAAATATATTTCAAATAAATGTTGTTGGAAATGATGTCCTCGATAAGAATAACAATAGGTACTTTGGGAACGTAGAAATTCTCGGAAAACCGGCTTTTCCCGCGATTTTTCCAAAATGGCTTTGCAATCAACCCCCCCCCCCACAAGCCGAAAAACTTGGAGTTTTTATTAAAGCGCCAAGTTTTAGAATATATTGTAATGATTTACTGCCCACAGCAATTCTGGTTGCCTAACTAACACGGATATGAATAATTTCAAAATGAGTGAGCCCTGAATTAAATATTTTATTTATTGCAAGAAAGGCAATAATTTTACACTAATAAATGCACTTAAAATGAATAGCAGTAATTATAATTTAAGTGAGAAAGGTTGTCATTAGATAAAGCACGATTCAGAAGGGTTACGTTCAGCGTTTCAGTCAAGGTTGATGCTAGTTATGGCAAACGCAGCTTAATTTATGTAGCTGACAGGTTTGAGTTTGGGGAAATCAATACAATGATGTGATTTTAAAAATACAAATTAATAGTACAAAAATTATATGAGCGTTATGATTAAAAGTTTGTATCACCAGTAAGCGGCAACACAACTGAAGGGTAAAGAAACGATGCAAAGCAGTATCAAGAAGTTAAGATTACAAAGAGCAATTAGGCTACCTATTAAAGGACACAGGCATCGTGCAGTGCAAAAATTCACATGTGAAACAGTGCATTTAAACCTGAAGTGATTAAAAAGCAAATATTTAAAATGTAAAAGTGACAATTCCCAAGGAAAGACAGTTTAGTATTTAAGCAAAAACAGTATATCAAAACTATAATTCATAAGTAAAAACGTGATATCAAAACTCTTTTCATAAAAACAATTGTAAATCTAAGTTACTAGGATACGAGACAGTCAAGTGTTTAATATCGAAAACAGGCCTTGTAAAATGTGTTGGGTGGAAGAGGTGCCCAGTTTTGGTGTAAAATTGCTAATAAAAAAGTTATTTGTATGAGCCAAAAAGTGTTTTCCATATTCAGCAGTGTGCAGGGCATCTTTGAGTATAATTTTCATAGTGATAACAGTTTCCAGTGATAGCCAGCTGCAAGATTTGCCCAAGTGCGAATAATTTTGCAGCCCTTTTCATCACCAAGTCCGTAATTGTTGTGGGGCCTCTTCATTGTGCGAGCCAGCATCGGAGCACCACTTCCAAAAATAAAAATTCATAGTAAGCAGTTGGAGTAAGTCTACATTTGGTTATTTGGACCAAAGATTCGTCCGTTTTTGCCAGAAATAGAACAAATACACAGTGAGCGTTGGTTCACGTCACTGAAACAATTCCAGGCTAGCCGGAAATTACGTCACATAATTTGCATAATATTTGTCTGATTTTGCCATTGTAGTTTTTGAATTCAAACCACGCAGATTTTTATACGTGCAGATCATCTTTGTGTTTGCAGTCAATTTGAGGTTAAAGCTGTCAAATACAAATTCAAGCGTCTGCCATACTAGTGAATTTGTCATACACAAAAGTATTTGAGATACAAGTGGTTGAACCTACTTCCGTGAGTTTTATTCATACTAGACCGGATTCAATTAATTGCAAATAAATAAGATACATAAAAGCAATAAACCATTTATTAGGCAAATAATTACAGTATCTTTTTAATGCGCATTGAGATTGACACAATATTAAATTCTATTTTTAAAACCAATTTATTGTCATCTCTACGCCCCTATTTATTTACCTTATTATTTTTACATAATTTAGGGGCGATCATTACAATATACAAAAATTGGAACTGCATTTAATGTTTCTAAAACGCGTTTTTTATTTTTAATAACTGGACTATAATGAAACAAGAAAAAAACATTCTTTTCAAATTAAAATGCATAAACGGAATCTTATCTGTTTTTCATTTTTCAATGGATGTTGCAGATACCATACGATTCTGAAATAGAAGCAAGACAGTCTGTTCTCCATGGTAAGACGTATGCATCAGTATTTATAAAACACAACTATACCGCAGCTTTGAGGAATCGCTTTATTTATGACGAGGACGATGAAGAATGGGACATTGAATATTCCACAATCGACGTTTTCAGAGATATTTCTAGTGAGTAATACCACTGCACGCTGAGCAGAGCAGAGCTGACTTTGATAGAATCGAAACGATTAAGAACCCTATTTCATAAGTTTCGACAACAATCATCCATTGTATTGACATATTCGACTAGACACCTTGTTCCTAGCTGGCTATATTTTAACTTAACTATTTATAATTTCAGTTCGAGACATCGCATTTTTCACCAAAAAGTATATGTATGAGTCTCTTCATTCTTTTCTGAAAGACTTCTTGGATTCATGTGGTGTGAATTCTAAGGCATTGGCGTTCCCGATAAGGGTTAGTCGGATTTCACGTAAGATAAAGACATAGTCATAATAAACACATCTAAAATTTTAGTTTGAAGATCCAGTATTTGGAAGATTTAGTAGCGAATACACCGACTTTATGACTCCAGGAACTGTACTAATGTAAGGTTTGCCTGCATGATAATTCCTTTAGAATATTTTATTGTTGTTCTTGCAGATCAGTGTTTGTGGCTGCTCTTGGAATGACATCTATGTCCATGCTTGCAGAGCGAAAAGAAGGCATCTTGGAGCGATGTCTAGTGGTAGGAGTCAATCCAGTTGAGTTTCTTCTTTCGCATATTGTATGTGATTCAGTGCTCATGGTAGTGCAAGTAGCGCTGGTACTTGCTTTCTCCTTCGGAATTTTTGGCAACACTATGGTGGGATCATACCTGCCTCTTATAGTTCTTACCGTACTAACAGGCCTATGTGGAATATCTGTAGGTAAGTAAATTGCAAAATCAAAAATTACGCATAAAATATGTCCTTCTCCCATTCGGAAGTATCAGTACCTATCATTTTATACTTCTCAAAAATCATTTATCTAATCAATATCAGCGTACACAAATCAAACAAGTAGAGACACTCATGTCAAATGTTGAAACATGTCTAGAGTGCCTGGGACAGTAACTCGGAGGGTATTTCTAAGCTTGACTATCACATGGCAGCACAAAGTTCCACCAATCAGAGTCAGTTACTACAGTGCCTTTATATAGACAGTGGCGACAATGAGGTGTCCTATTTTTAATTGGCTCCCTAGATCACGTGGTTCAGCCGCCATGTTTAGGCTAAATCGATTATGATACTTGTTATACGTTTGGCAGTACTAAAGTGTATGTCTATGTCAAATTTGAGGTTAGTAGGTTACGTTTTGTTTGTTATTTGACACTGACTGACGCAAATCTTAACCTGCAAATCTCGAATGTTTTCAGTACTGTCAAACGTAAAACACGTATCACAGTCGACTCTGATTACGGATTTAAATGAAACACCCATTAGAAATTTGTCTAAATATGGCGGCGGGGGTGTGGCTTAGTTGTATTGTCGCCACTGTCTATATAAAGGCATTGTACCAGTTACTGGCTCTGCTACCAATCATATGTGATAAATCAGTGGCGCCAACTGTTAGTATTATCGGAAAGTACCCACCAGGAGCCGTTCAAGGTCATCAAAATCGGTATTTTGACATCAAAGGAACCGACAGTGAGTGTCTCTACTTGTTTGATTTATGTACGCTGTCATTATTACAGAGATGTTCTAATAACCCGTAGCTACCTCTTCTACATAATCTTCGCCATTTCTTTTACTTCTTGGATTTTGCTGGGTCCTCTTGCCTCCCATATACTCTTACCCTTCTTCTACATATGAGTCTTCGTCATCACAATTGTTCTTATTTTCTTTAGCAGTTGTTTTACCTTTAGCCTTTGTTGATATTTTATTTCCAGTAACGTATGGATTACTGTTTGTAGTCAGTACCCATGCGTCAGTTCTATAAATAAGAAGTGAAACATATAAATATTGTTTTTGTTCCTTTAGCGATTTATTTCATACTGAAACGAGCTCTCTTAGTATTTGATAAATCTTGACTGTTAGTTATATTGGTTTCGTACTTACCTTTTCCATCAAAAACCCTAAATACTTCGTTCTCTTGTATCGTTACCACTGTTGAACTTTCAAATATATACTTTCATCTCTTTTTCTTCAAGTATACTTTACATTATATGTTTAGATTTTCCTATAGAGCTTTCTTAAATGAGAAGTAAAAGTGATACCTACTTTATATACTGTTTGAGGCTTTCGCGGTTACTCGAATTATTCTTCTTAACATAGAATTTCGGCTTAGGACCGCGTAGTATTTGTATATGAACACCCATCATTTTCTGGCTTAATGTCCCTTGCACCTTGTGAAGTCGAACAAAAACCCGCGCGGTGGTCATGCTCTTTGGTGGCTCTTGTTGAGTATCTTGAGAACGAGGATACTTAGGCAGATTTGGCCGTTTTGCTGTTTCTGCATACATATTCAATAAAGCGATTATTAATCGTCTTCATTAACACACTTGTTGGTTAAATAACTATTATCTACTTTGCGTTAGTACTGAGGCTATTACGATACTCGTTTGCGTATCGTAATACACAAAAAGCGATGCTATAATAAAAATATATACTATTTGAGGCTTTCGCGGACACTCGAATCATTCTTCTTAACATGGAATTTCGGCTTGGACCGCGTAGTATTTGTATATGAACACCCAGCATTTTCTGGCTTAATGTACCTTGTATCTTGTGAAGTCGAGCAAAACCCGCGCGATGGTCATGCTCTTTGGTGGCTCGTGTTGTTTGAGTATCTTGAGAACGAGATACTCAGGCAGATTTGGCCGTTTTGCTGTTTGTGCATCCATATTCACTAACGTTTCGCAAGACTTTGCAGCTTGCATCATCAGAGTGAAAGTCGCACTATGAACCGAAGGTCGGTGTGGAGCTATTTATAGCCGCCGTGCCAGGCGCGCGGAGTGGCGTAACGCTGGTTGGTCGTCCGAGTGCAACGTAATCCGTGGGGCGTGGCCGTATGATGCACAGTGGTTGTAATGCTTTAGATCGTGTATCACAGGGGTCCACGTTTTACTAGCTTAAAGCCATCTTCCCTGTTGATATTATTTGGATGTTTTTCTATTTCTATGGCTTCACGTATCACTCGCGGGAGGTAGTGAGGTATTCTGGCAAGTACTCTGACGTGCTCAAATTCTAAAGTGTGCCCATTTGTAAACGTATGCTCAGCTACGGCTGATTTTGTGATGCGTTTGTGTTTGCAATCGCCTTTATGTTCTTGAAGTCTTAGATCAACTGAACGACCAGTCTGTCCAATGTAACTCAAGCCACAAGAACAAGGAATGCGATATACGCCAGCGGTTTTTAAACTTGGAATCTTGTCTTTTACCGATCTGAAGCCGTTACCCAAAGTTTCTTGCTCGTGAACACAGTTTTGCTGTTGCATCGTTGCAGGGACACGTGCTATCTTATCAGTCGAGCCTTTAACGTAAGGTAGAAATGCTAAGCCTTCCAGAGGTGGGAATTCCTCTTTAGCCTTTTGTGTCACCGTCTTGTCTAGTGCTTTTCATATGGCGGTAGTTGTGTTTCCGTTCTTTTGTAAAGAGTCAAACAGATGTAGCTTTCCTCTCTCTAGATTTTCCTCATCTGAGATACGAACGGCTCTTGTCGCCAAAGTCTGGAGAACTGTTGCTTTTTGCATTGGATGATGGTGTGAGTCAGCATTTAGATATCTGTCCGTAGGTTAAATGACCTGGCGGGAACAAGGAATAAGCGAATATGGAAATCTAAAGTCATACGTATAGGATGCTGGAATATAACATCCTGGGCTAATAAAGATCAAGAAGTCATAATTGAGTTAAATAAACATAAGATTGACGTATGGGCCGTTTCTGAAACAAAAAGAAAGGGAAACGGAACTTCCAGATACGAGAATTACATTCTCCTTATTTACAGTGGCAAAGCAAAAAATGAAAAAGCCCAATCAGGTGTGGGGCTACTAATTCACGAAAAATTGGAACATAGTATTGATGAAGATTATTACGTGTAACATTGAAATATGAATAAAAAAAAACACCCATCATAAGTGTACGATATATGCAGCCGATATAAACAAACCTAGAGATGAAAAGGAGGCTTTTTACGATAAACCAAGAGGTACACGATATTATACCAGGTAAAGAAAAGATATCTATAATAGGTGACATGAATGCAAGGGTCGGCAATGATATTATCAGTGGTGTAAAACAGAGATTCAAAGAAGCAATACAGAATGAAAACTAAAATATGATGATAAAGTTATGTACACAATATGAACTCCGGTTCAATAATACCTTCTTCTCATACAAACCACAATATCAATATACCTGGTCGAACTTTAGAGGGCAACAATCCGTCATCAATAAATTGTATAATCACTAATAGAAGCATACACCCTCATTATATACTGGACGTCAGAACATTAGCATCAGCAAACGTCGGTACAGACCACGCTCTAGTACTCTGCAAATACCGTTGCTTAATTAATTTTGGCAGAGGAGACAACTCGAACATATCGTCGTGGTCAGCTATGCCATCCATCGTCGGATGTAAGCCTCCCCCAACATTCTCCATTTCTGTCTGTTGCTTTCCTTATCCATTCGTATCCCAGATACTTCGTAATATCATCTGTCCACCTTGTTTGCGGCCGTCCTATACTTCTTTTATGAGCTCTTGGTCTCCACTCTATTATACGGCGAGTTCATCGGTTATCCTGCGTTCTAGCAATATGGCCAGCCCAATTCCATCGTTGTTTACAGAGTCGATATATTACATCTCTTACCTTCGATTTATTTCGGATCTCGGTGTTAGTTATGTGATCTCGAAATGTGATGCCCAGCATTCGTCTTTCCATGGCCCGTTGGGCAACTTGTAGTTTATTTATTATGGATCTATTCAGCGCCCATGTTTCCGTCCCGTATCTTAGCACTGGTAATACGCATTGATCGAATATGTTAGATTTAATTCTATTTGGCATCTGGGATGTAAAGATTTTCCAAAGGCTGCCGACACTAGTGATATTCGTCGTGTGATGTTCGTTTAAGTTGTTCTTTGTTATTTTGACTTTCTGGCCGAGGTATATATATGAATCCACTTTTTCTATCCTTCTGTCGCCTATTCGTAGATTTCATTGGTCTTCATTTTCTGTTTCTTCATTGGTCATATACATCGTTTTGGCGGTATTTATTTTCAGTTCTATTTGTCTTGATTTTTGATTCAGTTCCGTTAGCATATCTTCGTTTCTCTCCACTTTCTGAAATCAGGACGATATCTTCTACAAAGAGCAGGTGATTCAGATTCTCTCCTTTGTCGTTCCAGTTGAATTCTTGAAACATGTCTTCTAAGGCTAGTGTAAACAACTGAAATGGCGTCTCCCTGTCTCACTCCTCCATTCATTGTGATTTTATTCTGTTTTTGTAAATGTGGTGGATTCGTGTTGTGTATCTGTGGTCCACTAGGCTGTTGCTTAATGCATTCAAAACCGCCCAGCTCTCTATGGAATCGAACGCTTTTTCATAGTCTACGAAAGCTAACCATAGAGTAATATTATATTCATTAGCTTTTTCGATCAAACTACTTGAAGATGATCTAATGTATTGAACCCTTTTCTAAACCCGGCTTGTTCACGTGGTTGATAGTTATCCAATTTTTTGGTTAGTCGTTCTGTTATTATTTTCGTGAACAGTTTGTATAATACAGATAACAGACTGATAGGTCAATAATTGTTTAGTTTGTTTTTGTCTTTTTTTTAACAGTAAGATTACCAAGGCATTATTCCAGTCTTGAGAAATGCTGCATTCATGTAGCACTTGTATAGTTTCTTTAAAATTTTTAAGGTTGGGATCCCGCCACATTTGAGCATTTCAACGACAATCCCATCCTCTCCAGATGTTCGTCCATTTGACATTTTATTTAATGAGTTACCTTTTTCATTTGTTGTAATTTCAGGTATTTCCTCAGAGCCAACATTCCTCACTTTTAATCGGTCTTCTTTTGTTTACCCTGGTGGTGGTTCAACTTTACTATTGTATAGAGATTGGTAGAAGTTCTCTGTTTCTTTTACTATTTCTTCCACTATAGTTAGCGTTTCATTATTTTCTGTCACTAGTTTACTTATATTGGTTTTCCCTTCTGACATCGATCTCAAAACAGCCTTTAAACTTTTCTTTTCCTCTAATGTATCTTTGATTTTCTTGTTATTATAATTTCTAATGTCTGTTCTTATTTTCTTCTTAATTGTTTTGTTTAATTCTGCCATCTCTATATTGTTCATTTTGTTTCGATTCAATTGTTTTCGCTGTTCTATCAAATCTATTGTTCCTTTACCGTGTCTATTCTTGTTTATTCTTTCTCTTTTTGATAGGGTTTCGGATGTTTTTATGAAAAGCTGCATTATCTCGTTGTTTAAGGTATTCAGAGGCATATCATCACATTTTATCGTGTTTATATGTTTTTGCATTTCTTCTTGGTATTGAGATTTTCTTAATTTCAGTTTCTCTACATCAATTTGATGTTTCTTCGTTTGCATTAGTTTCTTTCTTTCTAACTTCGTGTTGATATAGATATTAGCTCTCAGCATACGGTGGTCGCTTCCGGTATTTCCGAATTTAGTACAGTCTCCCAAAGAGGTGGCACGAAATCTGGACATCAGCATCCCAAGACAATTAAAATAATAGGCAAAATTTAACAGGACATGGTCTTACATTAAGAAGAAGAAGAAGTAGAACTTTATCTTTTCTAATGTTAGCGTTGATCTTATAACTTGATTTGCCATAAATAGGATTACCAATTCCATGCTAAGTAAATCTCCATCAACCTTCTCTAATTTAGTCGTACTTTTAACTGAAGGTACTAGAGTAGGATCGCCTTGACTAGACAACATCTAACAACCCATCATCAATTATCAATTATTATGTATGTTTTAGGTTTTGCCATATCCAGTTCATGCGAGGACGATACTGCAGGGTTTATGATCAGCAGTGGTATTATGCTACCAATTTTCATCTTCAGTGGCATGATGTGGCCTATAGAGGGCATGCACTATACCTTACAGTACCTCGCCATTATTCTTCCAATTACGAAGCCTGCGGAAAGTGCAAGATGTATAATGCAAAAAGGGTGGGGATTCTCTAAACCAGCTGTATACGAGGGAATTATTATACTTAGCGCATGGATTATTATTTTCTTGTTAGTAAGTGTAATTTCTCTTAAATTTAAAAGTCGTTAGCTGATACCTTAGTAGGAATTCTGATACAAACGTGATACTTAATTTAAGTAATTATTATTAATAGGTGAGGTTTGTAATATTGTAAATAAAAACTTTTATAAACTAGTAGGTTGAAATAGTATTTCTTTGAATCACCTACCTATCATAGATGCACATCTTTAAAAAAATCTGTAAAGGGTTTTACTCAAAACTTCCTTTGCAAGGGGATGTTGTGACACTAAACAATTTTAAAAATAAATGGAAAATACGGGTAAAAATGTCTTCACGTTTGTAATAATACTGAAACAATATAAGGAAACACTTGATAATGCAAATTACATTAGTTTTTAAATAGAAAAACATTACCGGCGGTGGGATTCGAACTTCAGTGCCTGCGAATGCAATTTTAATGCTTGACTATTTGTCACATGCTGCCATGCAGGACTCTTCGGCTCTAAGCCTCTAGGACTCATGTAAATACTCACTAAATAAGGCAAAGTTCGTACAGGTTGATTTGCCCTTTGAGAAAGTTTTGTTAAAGTAGTTTCTCAAAAGCCTTAGCTATGACATTAAGTCCAGATGTAGACGTACAATTGTTGCTATCTTTCAATTTATATATTGTCACTACAAAACTGTTTTTCCAAAGATCAGAAAAAACTCCACTAATTAATGAAAATTAAACAAGCTAGTAATAATCAAGGTTAAGATCGGACTACAACATTTTAGAAGAACAGGTTTAATCATATCAGGGCCTAACCCCTTATTAATATCGATAGACGATAACGCATCAGAAACCTCGTTTTCGGTAAAAGTTAATGAAAATAAGTAAAAATTTGAATTATCAGAAGAAAAAAGTGCAGGTTGATGATTTTTGTGTTCACTGGCCACTGTGTACACTGAGGCCAAGAAATCTGCAAATTGCTATTGCATGACCATCGGTAGAATAAACGCTCTCATTCTGTGTTATCGCGGGTTCGGGCCCATTGGCACGTGATTCTTCTCGACCCGCTTGAGACGTGAATTCTTGTACATATTAGAGTCAGAATTGAGATAGTGGCCATGCGTTTGAGAGAGCAAGTCAGAGGTTTTGCCCTCACCACTTTTCAATGCGGCTGTCTTCGGGCATTTTTCGAGACAGATTGGACTCGGTGTTGCAAAAAGCAAGAGGTGTCTTCGAAGTGGTCGTACTCCACGCACCCCTAGGGGTCGTGTAGGCGTTCGTGAGCAATGCTTTGCAGTTATTTATCTGTGCTAATTAACGCCTAACGGTCGTTCCCTTTATTGTGTGTGTGTGCGTACCGCATGTTTTGATCTCGTTTCCGAACTCGTTGTCAAGCATGTTATATTCCGTACGCAAGTGTTGTGCGTCTTTTATTGAACTGCACGTGGGGTAGCCTTGGCTTGGGGCGAACGTAATGTAATTATTTACCGTTGTAAGCTTGAAGTTTTCGTTTGCCGTGGGGCGGCAACCCCTTAAATACGTCGTTTGGACGAACTCTGTGAAAATCATTAGCAGCTTACCATGTTTTCAAAGGCATCGCTTTGTCGTTCTGCCGTTTCGTGCGGTCTTTGAACTTTGCTTTTGTGTGAGAGGATTATCCCATGGTTTCGCCTCAGCCAGCAACCTTCGCGCAGTTGGTGCAGTCCCCTTAGGTGTCCCTCTGCAGTGTTTTGAAAGCGACCGAGTGCAGTAGCATGGGACATC
The DNA here is from genome assembly GCA_940337035.1 of Agriotes lineatus. NCBI lineage: Eukaryota > Metazoa > Arthropoda > Insecta > Coleoptera > Elateridae > Agriotes > Agriotes lineatus. The sequence goes on from CALNHX010003037.1 coordinate 43,765, forward strand.
AGTTGCAGCTAGCCAAGTGTACAGGGTGTTTCGCCGAAGTAGCGGACAATTGACGCAACGTTGCGGTCGTTTAACATTTATTGTGTGCATTTTTGCATTTGTCAAACTATTTTAGTTGTGTACCTCCCGATTTAATTCTGTCCCGTCAGATTACATGAGCCTGTTTAACTGTGCGTGGTGAAAAATTGAAATGTGTTACAACTGCTCCATGTTTAGTTGTTCAGTTGAATATCGCCTTTTGTGCCTGTTAATTGATTCACTATTTCGATAGTTTAATGTTGATACCGTTTATCGGTAGTTTTCAATAGTCGATGTCAAGTTTGCCGAATACTTTAATAGATTAAGACGTTACGCAATGTACCTATTTAATGTTTACTAACCCATTTCGCATTGTTCTGTACCTCTTGAGCATTTACCTATTTTTGCTAATACATTTCCTGTTTGTTAACTGTGTTTGCTTTTGCTATTGTGCATGCGATATGTATGTGTATTTTAACAATTGTAAGAAGAGCTTGGCCAGCTGTTCAAGTGAGTTCTTCGAAAGGTAGATCCGTGGTGGTGTACTTGGCTCGCTGACCAGGATACTGCCAAAGTTATAGTCAAAAGGTGAACACGTTATGCTTCCACTTTTCCTCGGTGGGTTCGCCTATGCATTTTTCCCCAGTATGGAATTGTGGTAGCGCCGTATCATTTTAGATTTGTTTTTCGTTTATTATGCGTTGCCCTGTGTGATCTCGTGTCGGACCACCCCTCGCTCCACTGAAGCTTAGTCGGCAACTCTTTTGTAACGGGTTGGGGCAGCGGTCCTATGTATTTTATTCCCGATTATAAGTTAGCCTACGCACTAGTCGTTTAGCTTTGTTTTCTTTGTCTTAATACCGGTTTAGCCTGTAACAACTTTTTTACTACCACGCATCGGTACCTCAATTAGCAAAGAATTCTGAATTCTGAATAATAAACGCCCGTTTACTGAGCTCTGTTTCTACGGGTAAAGGTAAAGCTCTGACCAGCTCATAAAATGTTTACGGGTTAGAGTCCCTTTATGCATTTTTTCCGATCTTGCCCGTAAAGAGAAGTTTTATCTATGAAAACAGTGTTTTGTAAAGTAGGTGTTTACGATTCAAAATACCATAAAACATTGTGCAGTACTCAACCGTTACTAGAACTTTACTGGCTCGCACGGATAACATACTTGCTTCGCTCGCTCTATAACTCCCGTACTCGCTTATAAAGTTTCAAGTAGCGGTCTTGTAATGTAAATTAACTATTTTACTCATTGTTTCCCTTGATTTTAAAATTAGTTAGTGTTACGTCTACTTGCGAAAAAAGTCTTGGGTATAGCCCATTTCAGGTATTTACTGCCGGTATAACTCAAAAACTATTTGTTGGAGGAAGACGATATTTTGCATACAGATTATATTGTAATAACCCTCCTCCTAGTAATAATATAATAGGGGTTTTAAAATAAAATAATTATTGCAAGGGAAATTACACTTTCTAATGATTAAGTTTCAATTGAACTCCTTGTACTACTCAGGGGCAAATTAAAAGAGTGTAATAAAATTACGACAAATAAACGGTGTATTGCCCTTTCCTTATTCTATCTATTCGCAATAAATTCGGGACTAGCTCCGTAGACATGAGACAATCTTGATTCAGGGTCGTAGGTTCATAAAATAAGAAATACTTAGTATGACAAATAACTAGTTGTATGACAAATACTCTCAAATATTTCGGGAAAATGCACAATTTCATCTGACATTTAGCTAACCTCTAAATTTGACTCAACAAACACAATGCTCTACTGGTCCACAAAGCAGCGTAAATTGAATTTTCAAACCCACCAAAATAGCAAAGACGCTTCAGGTAAATATTCATACTGTGACGTAGCAACTGCTAAGCTCGTTTTGTTTTTAGTACGACGTCGAACCGACGCTCGACAGCTTTTTGTTTCATATCCGGCACAAAACTTACAAATGCCGCGCCATTTCGCATTTTTAAAGGATGCTATTTAAATTTCTAAAAACTGGACGGTTCTGGACCACTGGAATGTGGCCTTCCATCTCGTAAACACTCTGAACTTGCTAAAGTCTAAAACTAATGGACTTACGCCAACGCTTTTCCTGTGAAATTCTACCTTTATCGGAGACCTCTTGGCTCTTGGACGCTGGACGCGCTCCCCAAATGACGCCACGGGAATTATGACTTGGAAATCGCTTGTTGGTTGGGATTTTTAAGCTTGTTTAGTTCTTAATAAAAAATATCTCTTAGCAACTAGATTTCAATGGTTAGAAAGGCAATTAGGATTGATAACATGTTAACCTTATGGACTATTAGTGTTGATGTCTTTACCTAACCACTAATATTGTCTTTTTCTTGACATAATTGTTACAACACATGCTCTGCTTTTAATTTACTTTTGTTTATAATGCACTGCTACACTTGGAGTTCATTTAATGTCTTTCGATAGGTTATCTTCCATTTTCACTGCTCTTTGCAATTATTATTTTGCTAGCACGTTTTCGTTTACCTTTCAGCTAATTTGCCTTGTGCTGGCTTATACACTTTTACTACATAACGCTCATATTCTTTCTGTATTAACAAATCATTTTGTATTCACCTTATGTCTGACATTAGTAAGCTCAATTTCGTCACTTACAAATTAAATTGCATTAGCCCTTCCGAACATTTATCATACCTGAAACTCTTTATGTAACCCTTCTAAAACTTGCTTTGTTTCATGCTAACTTCTAACCTTCAAATTATCTGTTACTGCTGCTCACATCAAGTGCACTGATTAATGTAAACTGTTGATTATCTTGCAATAGAATAAATATTTAATTCTGTGCTCATGTAGACCTTATTAATTTAGTTAATTAGGCAGTCAGAATTGTTATGGGTAGTAAACCATCACAATATGTCTACTTGAAATGAACCGAAAAAAGGGACAAATATATACAGGGAACCTTAAAAAATAAATATTGTTTATTTTAAGGGAGAAACAGATAAAATGTCAGGCTTTACCTTTGACGAGAATGGGACCCAACAGATACAGGCTAAATATTGTAAAAGAGACAAAAGGGGTGAACGATAAATGTATTCTATTTAAGGCAGCCACTTTGCAGCAATGCGGAGAAGTTCTCAGTGACCGATACTGCGGATCATTGAAATCGCATTCGCAGGCGCTGAATTTAGTAGTTTTTTTATTTGATGCAATTTGCAATTAGATGGTGACGACGCGAGGTTCGAATCAATATGGCCCCGTTTCACTGCAGTGTTAATGAATTAATCGAAATTAGAGGACAGTTTAAGTAAAGTTAAATTTGGGTGAAGTGCGAAGTAATAAGAAGTCGAAAGAAACAGGCGTTGTTATATGGAGAAAAGAGCAAGAAAATCAAGGAAATCGCAAATTTAAAGGTAAACGTCAGATAACGCCGCGAAAAGTCAACTCCGTGAGGCCGAAACAGCTGGGACGTGTGGGGGGCGAACACAAACCAGTCGCGGTAAAAGTTAAAGTTTGAATTAAAAGTTGCGCCGCACCAAGTGCAAATGAATCAAACGAATTTAGATAAAATGCAGAAAGAAAAAGCGAAAGAAATATCGAAGATTCTGGAAAAGAAACTAAACGTGGGGACGGAAACTACACAACATTTAATAGAAGCAAACAACAATACGGTCGCCGGAGCAGCGGAAAGCAGAGAAGGAGAGAAAAAAAATCGCTGTAAAAACAACAGCATCAGTTGAAAATAACACTACGGTGACGAGTTCTGAAGAAATGAGGAAAAAACACTACTGAATTAAAAGAAGAAATACATTTCAACTACATGTACCAGCCAGGCGATAACTTGTACACTAGCCGAAAGTAAGGCGCATGCCAATGTGTGTACGTCCAGGTATTTTTAATGTGTAATTATAAATTATTGAGAGGCTTTTCCTCCGATTTGTACCTAGCATCTTCCGTAAAATTTAAGTATTACTGGCTGTAGGCCCTATTGAGTCACTTGTCAACTCCACCGAGACATATCTTATAGTAAACTGTGGTATTCGAGTAATTGTATGTAGTTCTATTTATTGTTGTTGCGTAACGTTCTTTTGCAGCTATAGTTCTTAACCCTTTATAAGAACTCAGTCTGCGAATCGCCTGTTTAAGCAGTTGAGATGCCTGGTTGATTGTTAGTTTTGCTGGATTCGCTGGCGCCCCTCCGGTTTCCATTCATCTAATTTACTGCACGCCGTCTTCGACTTGAGCTAGACGTGACCTCCAGGTATCTGATTTTGCTTGATTTAGTTGAGAAATATATCCAGCGAATTGACGCGCTTAAATTAAGATAACAAAGACCTAAAAAAGGAGATGAAGAGAAGACAAGAAAAATGGGAAGAAGAGACCATTTGAGAAAAGGAAGGGGCGCTAGAAGGAAAGATGGAGAGACAAGGAAGAATCAAGAGAAAGAAAAACATTGCAATAACAGGAATAAGTATCACAGAAGGTAAGAAAAAAGAAGGAATCGAAGATTTTCTAATCAAATGATTGAAGATAAAGGCAAAAATAATAAAGACGTATAAAATTAATAGGAACGTATGGGGGTTTGTCTAGGAGTAGTATATCCATAACCCAGGATTGCTGGACCCTAGGGTCATTCTGGGATATGGGTCTCCAGACAGACTCTCACTCTCATTTATGGCTCCCAGAAGCTTAAAAGCAGCCGCATCCCGGTAACTGTGTCGGCACACAGGCTAAACTAAATGAGAGGTTATGGGGGGCAACCATCAAATATTGATTTTAATGGCTCCTATAGTAAAACTACCGGTCAACGGTTCGATTCCACCGGTACCCACGTCAGATGATGAAGGTAATTTGTGGAAGAGAGGCGCATGAACAATCATTCGGGAAGATAGGAAGCTGAGAGGAAACGACCTATCTAGAAGAAGGAGACTCCAAAATTAAATCCTGGTCCTCCAAGTTGGGGTTGAGGCATCGGGCTAATTTCTCGGACTCGGAAAACAGTAAATGTTAAAGAACCCAGTATAAAGCCTCGGAATGGACGGACTCAAGGTAGTCAAATCAAGTTACGGAAAAGGAACATGAATTGGGTAACGTGGAACGTACAAGGTCTCTCACGGAAACTAAATGAAGTAGTTTCAGAATTTAAGAGGTTCAAGATAGACATTGCGGTTTTAACTGAGATGAAGAAAAAAGGTCAGGGATCAGAAAATCTAGGACACTCCGACCATTCTACAGCGGAGTACCAATAGATACAAGAGCTGCTAAAGGAGTATCTATAATAATCCACAAAAATTTAGAAGACTTGGGAAGCGGTAGACGAACGAATATAAAAATAAACTTACAGATACTAGGACAAAAAATAACTATTATTGGAACATATGCCCCTAATGAGGACGCACCGGTTAATGATAAAAACGTGTTACGGTATAATCTTAATGAATCGACATTGCATGTATTCAACGTCAAAGAGCGGGTTAGGTTTAGAAGGGTTTGCCGGTTTCCTAAAGGACACAGATCTAAAAATGTCTCGAAGCAGATGGTCGGCTTCTGTTACCCTCAACTAGCTAATCGGAAGGCGTGGTTCGACAAACTTAACGAAACCGACAGGGGTTATCCTATTCTAATCCCTAACAATTCAATCATAAATGGGGAAATGCTCGGAGCGCCACTTGTTTTTAAACAGAGAATTGCTAACGCAGCGAAAACAAGAAATACCACGTAGCTATGAAGAAGTCCTCCAGTTGCTTTACACACTCCAGCGTCACTCGTCAGCTGCACCGACGCCGGATGCAAACGTAGGGTGGCCACAAAAAATCGAAGTCACTTACTTCGATGGCCACCGCTCTGGAAGCTAATAACAAAATACAAAACACCCCTGATCTTAAGGGCTTACGCGTTATATCGCATGAAATTACACTCGGCTAAAGCCGTCTTTAGTTGAAGACTCAATAGGTTCACACATTTAAATCAAACCATAATTAATTTAGCCAATAATGAAATTTAATGATTTAAATTTTTGTACATCAAGCCAAAAGTCGGCTATCAAAAGGTAACACCCTAACTGAGGTCAAAGGGGATCCCACGCAAGAACTAACTTAGTCTAAACAGAGTTACAAAGAATAAACAACTAAAATATTGGCAGGAGTAAAGCTTCCGCCTTCAATGATCAACTGACATAATTAAAATACAAAGACGTACGCAATGTTCATAACTCCGCACGCTGCGCAACAACAAATGATAATAACACACCCGGCACTGGATAAGCGTAACAGAAATAGTTAACAATGTACAATTTTACCTTAGCCCAGGCATGGTAATCTATTGGAACTCCAAGCCTCGGTGATGCTGCAAAGGACGCCGGGGAGTGGTGATTGCTTCCTGCAGTGTAGAACAAGGTAGACCCAAGGGTTGTGGAACGGTAGACAGCGGTCCAAAAGAGGGCAGAGGAAATTCACAATGAATGCGGTCGTCCCCCCCCCCCCGGGAACGAAAGAAAACTCGAAATCGGCTGAACGTAACAAAATTTGCAAAAAGCAGACGTTTCCCCACTCACTATGGGAAACTACGTGGGCTTCATAGGGCGTCTTGTACTAGATGTGCAACCATGTGCAAAATAACTCCGTTCCCGACTCTGTGGTTGAGTTAAACAAACATTAAGACGCCGCCCGAAAAAAAATACGTCCGCTGAACACACGTCCCGAGGGAGGGCTCGTTGCTAAGATCACCTGTTAACTTCGAAGGTTTTAGCAACACTCTCACACAATTTACTCGGCGCGAAGCGCCCACAAAGGTTCGTAAAAGGTTACGCACATAGTTCTAATAACAGGATCCCCGACTGCAACGGAATTGGCCGCAGTCGGGGCCCGCGAATTTTCACATGTGAACTGGCCGGTGGCTCGCCACTAATTAATTCTCAAAATGGGACTCCGCGGGAAGAACACAAGATCCGCGCCCCGCTATCATGCAATCATCCTTCTCTTGCCACTGTTAAAGGAAATCCTCCCTCTCCAGAAAATATTACTGCGTAAGAGTTGAATAATCGAGAGGGCCTTGGAACATTCGAGAAAAGATCTTTGTTAAGGCAGCGAATCCCAAAAATATTAAGTTACAAGGTCAATCCTGCCGAACTTTAAACGATAATTTATAAGAGGGACATTAAGCTGTTATATTCCTAGAAGCTTTAACTACTTCGGGCAGTATTTAAATAAGTTGAAGGTTGGGGCTCAAAGCGATTTAAGCTGGGACGTAAACAAAGGATGCCTTATGTTCCCAATTCGAAGAAATATGATTTAGATGGAAGTGACTGCAATAGATTACATACGGCTCCGAGGAAATGCTTATTAGTGAGAATTCCAAGGACCGCGGGCATATCTGAGCTTGAACTGAATAAATTGGCTGCAGCATTTTAAAATTATAATACAGGGCCGTACCCGAAAATTTTAAATAGAATAAATTCAGCTTAAATGCACTAATAATACCCAATCGTGGAATTGATAACAAGAATAGCTTAATGACGTCAAAATCACTTAACAAACGAGTTCTTTGAGAAGTTACACTACGAAATTACAACAATCGTAAAAGCTAGAGAAATCGTACTACTGGGGGATCTCAATAGTATAACGGGGAAAAGATACAAAGATAAAGTAGTAGGAGAGTAAGGGGAAGAGACAGTAAACGGAAATGGTAACAGATTAATTTTAGTATACGCACAAAACGATCTAAAGATAATGAAAGGGTTTTATCAATACCGTTGGATACATAAATATACAAGGATAGAAGAAACTAGAAATCTGAAATCGATCATAGAGTACCTGATAATGCGACAGAAAACGAACATAAGAACAGACGACGTACGAGTATTCAGAGGAGCAAGCTGCAGAAATGATCACTACCTATTGAAAGCCAAACTAAGGTTGCCAATAAGACACGACACAGTAAAAGATCTAAAAGGAGAATACGGAACCAAGATAAAAGAATGATGTTTCAATCTAAGTAGCTTGGAACAAGAAAGTGTAAGACTACTGTATAAAAACAGATTAGACGATAAACTAGAAGACCAACGGTTTAATACAATAGGGGAACATTATGAATACATAAAAATATGTATACATGAAGCAGCAGCAGAAGCGTTAGGACCTCAAGAAACACGAAAAAAAAAATACAACGATATTGGTGAGATGAGGAAATAGAAGCAGAAATAGAAGAAAAGAAGAAGTATAAAAATGTATTTGCACGAAAGTAAATGATGACAAGGTTGCATACAAACAAGGTAAGCCTAGGTGCGGAGAAAGGTAGTACAGAAAAAAACATAAAGCACGGGAGAAGACCTGCAGTAGAGTAAACACATACCTAGGTGGAAGAAAAAGCACTGAAAGCTGGAAAATAATAATATCTTTGAGACAAGAAAGGAAAAGAGACATCATATCACCAATAACGCTTGAAGAATGGGAAGAACAGTTCAAAAAATTATTGACGGAAAATAGGATCGAATTTCAACAAGCAAAAAACGAAACCCACATCAGGATCACAGCGACCCCTATTAGAATTACAACTAGAGAAGTTAAAGAAATATGTCAATCGCTTAAATTTCGAAAAGCACCCGGCCCCGGAAATATACCTACAGAACTTCTCAAACACGGAACAGAGAAACTATATGTACAGTCGTGTGCAAATAAATCTGGGACAGTGTTTTTTTCACATGCAGATTCAGTTAAGAATTGAAGAATATCTCCATGGATTTCCTGCTATCAGAAAGAGTTACATTAAACTTTAACAGGTACTGAAACCCGTAACTCTCTCTGATAAGAGGAAATCCATGGAAATATTCTTCAAATTCTTAACTGAATCTGCATGTGAAAAAAACACTGTCCCAGATTTATTTGCACACGACTGTACATTTGTACAAATTGTTCCAAAAGTGCAGTGATAAAACAGAAACACCGAGTGAATGGAAAACATCTATAATATCTAAAATTTATAAAAAAAGAAATAGGAACCATTGTGAAAACCACCGACGAATAGCGGTAACAAGCTCAGTTAGTAGGGTGTATGGAAAACTACTAATAAACCGAATAGAAAAATAGTACAGCGACATGGAAGCAGAAGAGCAAGCAGGTTTTAGAGCAGGGTGGTCGACGGTAGATCATCTATTCAGCCTGACTCAAATAATAGAAAAGAAAATGGCATACGACCAAGAAGTACACTTATTATACGTGGATCTAAGGAAAGCATATGATAACGTTCCACATGAAAAGCTATGAGAAGCTCTAGAGAGAATGAATATAAACACAAACTTGATTAAAGCAATAAAAAGCTTATGCAAGGACAATTGAAAATTGGGAAATAAACTTCCATTAAATTTTATGTTAACAAAAAACTAAAGCAGGGATGCTGTCTTTCCCCAACATTATTCAAAATATATCTAGAACAAGCGTTGAAGGTGTGGAAAAAAAATGCGAAAATATGGGCATACCATTAGCCAACACCACCTTATACACGTTATGTTTTGCAGACGACCAGGTCACAATAGCACAGGAGTACGACGACCTAGAATATATGACGCGGAAATTAATCGTACAAGAAAGTACAAGAAGTGGGGGTGGAAGTAAACATGGCAAAAACAGAATATATGTGTATTGGCGGAATACAGCAAGACTTGATATTAAACGACGGACATACAATAAAGAATATCCAGAAATATAAGTACCTAGGGATGAAACTTACGCAAGAAGCGAGACACTAGATGAAGCAATTAAAAACAGGAACACCCAAGGCAGAAAAGCAATAGCTTTACTAAATAGTATATTATGGGATTCACAAATATCGAAAAAAATAAACAATACATATGTAACACTATTCTAAACCACCTGGGAAAAGAAAACGGGGGAGACCGACAAAGAGCTGGATGGAAGGGAAAGAAATGAGAGAGAGAGGAATAGAAGAAGAGTTATGGGAAAACCGAGAGGAATGGACACTGGGAATCGGAAGACGTCGAAGAACGTTATGTATGGATTGTATGGATTTTGAAAATACAAAAATCATTACCACTGAACCAAATTCTATTCACCGCACTTTCTTCGAAATGTGCCACATTTTTGGTACCAATAATACCTTAAATTCAAATACTGACATTGACCATCTGAGTGTCTCCTACCACCTTTTGTTAGCCATGTCCAATAATGATTTCTCCTTAGAATTTCTCCAACCGAGGCAGCCCAATGGGTAGATACTTTTATCTTATCATATTTTCTTTCTACTCCCCCAATTCTATTACTACTTCATCAATAATAATTTTTTAATAAACTCATTACGGTTTCACAATAAATTTAGTTATATTTAGACCTATTTAGGGTCTCTTTTCCTCCATATTTTCTCAAGTGTGTCTTTTTCCCCTGGTAAACTTACAAGTTAGGGGCTCAATTAGAACTCTTTTTATAGGTTCCACTTTTTAGAACCCTTAGACATAACTCTTGCCGTCGATTTTTGACTAGCCTCGTACTTTATAGTGAAATAATGTCTTTTTTCTAGATAGTGGTGCAATGTACTCATCAATCTTTTAACATTAAATATTCATTATTCTTTAAATTTACTTTAAATAAATGGTAATTTTCAATTCGATTATTTTTTTCCTTTACTTCTGATAAAATCTTCTTATTCTTTATTGTTAAAATACGTGATGTTCTTAATTAATATTTTAAAATTACTATATAACATAGTTACAAATTTCGAGTTTCCTTTTGTTATCTCAAAATTCTTTTGAAATTTTCTTGAGTGGTCTTTATAACATCCTTGGCTTCTTTAACTGCTTGTTTTAATTTTCTTAATTCAGCTTCAAGACTCGATACTTCATTTTGTCTCAGCATTTCTTTTAACTTCTTTAGTTTCTCCTTTAATCTTGATTTTACTGTTTTCTTCTTTGTCTTTTTCTTATTTTTATTGACATTAACTATATAACCTCCTGTAATTCTTCTTACTTTATAATTAATTATCTGCTATATTTATTCCTCATAATATTACTCAATTTCCTTAAATTTCCATCTTTTATTAAAATGATATAACTTTCATTCTTTAGCATTGCTTCCTGCATTTTCATTTTTATTTCTTCTGTTTTTCCCTCTATTAAATCAATTCTTTCATCGATACACTCTTTCTGTATTCTTATACATTCTTCTATTATTAATTTCATCCCCTCTAATTTTCCTTTAAGTTCTTCCTTGTTTTCGTTTAACTTTTTTCGTACTTTTTGGTTCAAAATTTCTTCCATTTGTTTAATTTCTTCCTGCCTTTTTGCTCCCACATCATCCTTAATTTCATTCTTATATTTATGCAATATCATATTAATTTTATTAATTTCTAATTGTAGTTCCTGTTTATCTTCAAGTAGCACCTTATTAAATTCTTATTTAAAATCCCTCATTGATTCTTCCATCTTATCCGCTTCTTCTTTTTGTTCTTGCAACTTATCTGCAGTACTCTTAATTGCTGCTTGTAACTTGTTTTCCCTTTCCTCAGCATCTTGCTTACTTTCTTCGGCTTTTTCCTCAATTGACTGTTGTAATCATCTTTCTCTTTTCTCAGCCTTTTCCTCAATTGACTGTTGCAATTCATTTTTCAGCTCTTCAGTAGTTTGCTTACCTTCCTCTGTAGTTCTTTCAATTGCTTATTGCAACCTACCTTCCCTTTCCTCAGCATCTTTCTTACTTTCCTCAGCTTTTTGTACCATAAATGCCATTAATTGTGCAAACTGTCCCTTTGTTATTGTTTGTTCTTCTTGAGCCCTTACCTGATCACCTTGTATTATTTCCTCTACTTCAACTTCAGCACCACTTTTATTTCTTCTTGTCCTTCGTCTTTTTCCTCTTCAGTCTTCTTGCTTTTTCTTGTAACCCTTTTGTCTGCCATATTTTAGTTTAAATTTTCAAATGTATTTATTAAATTAACTAACCTTTATATTCAATTGTAAGTCTTTTTGTTCTATTCAAAAATTGAACCTTTCTACAATGCTTTATTTATTCTTATTGATTGTCCTATTCTGTTACTTTATTACTCTCAAAGGAACTCAATTATGATACGTTTTTAAATTATGATTGCTTTTTAACAATTCTGTTTCATAATTCACAATTATTAATAACAAATTAACCATAAACTTGGTTTATCAGTTACAATCAAACCCAAAATTGCAGAATCATAATTACAATTTGCCACACGTTGTCGGCGACCATAAATATGGAATGCATAAGCACCACAGTTGTATTACTTTTTAATATGCAATAGCTCTCATTATGTAATATTTATTTAATTATCACTCAGCCAACAGCCGTTAGGCCAATTACAGGCGTCGCTGTGCAGTTATGGACTTCCAACCCCACTAACGACTGCCATGATGTTGTATGACCGCCGGGACCAACTTTTTTCCGCGATAGCCGTACCACGAGGCGCCGAGAGATGCAGCCGTGGAACTCCCATCCAAGTTCTGACCAGAGACAGCGTTGCTTAACTCTGCTGATCGAACGTGGACGCTTGTTCAAGCTATACCACTCGGGACCCTGACAATCAAACATATTTTGTACTATTTTAAAATTATGTATTGCATTTAAGACTCTCGTTAGGGCGGGGTTCATTAATCAAGCTACCTATTTTTAAATATTCAAAAATTTGTATATGAATTGTCACTTATAATACAATGAGTAGTCAAAGTTATGTCGAATATTTTTGCTGTGGTATCACGAATGTCCATTGCGCTTAGGTTCGGTTAGGACGAGTGCGCTAGCACGAGTCCTAATCCTAAGCGCAATGGACATGAGTAGTGGTACCACCGCAAAAATATTCTACTTAACTTTGACTAAGAACGGTATTCGAGGGACTATTCAATGTACCACACTACTTTTACAAATTACTTTTCAATAAATCTAGCAACAAACTACTCAATTTATATAGTAACACAACACTAATATTGACTTTTCCTAATAAAAATAACATTTGTTTAAAATATTCACTATACCACTAGTGAAAATTGTCGATTATTTTCACTAGTGAAAATTGTCGATATAATTCACGCTAATTGGTGCAAATAACAAAAATACTAAATTATGATTGGTTAATAGTTAACATGAAGTGGGTGAGTTGAATAGTCAATTCAATAAATGCTATTAAATGTCAGTTTGACTTTCAACCAGTATACAGTACAAGGCTATCAAATTTGACAAATATACTTTCCCTTTTACAATTCAACTACTATTTTACCAAAGTAAGTATTGTTATTAAGTTATTTTGCTCAATTAATTGTTTCTTTATTCCTTATTAAATATAACTATCACAAACCTGACTCCCTTACACTTTTTCAGCTACTCACATCAAACACCAATGATTCTGATGATTCTCAGCCATGGTCAATGTCAGCTTATCCCTAATGCACCTTTAATCAACCAAAGAACTTCCCAAAAGTCAAAACTCTAGGCTCCTGTAGATCCAACCTCACTCCTGGAACTTCTAGTATGCAGTTGCAGAACTCAACCCTCTGGTAATTTCCAACTAGCAGATAATACCCAAATTAACCTCCTTTGTCCACAGCTCCTTTCCTGTAGCAACCAAATCAACCCAGCACATCTCAGCAAACTACTTCCAGTCTTCTATAGAATTCCAAACTCTAATAATGATTGTTAATTACCACTTGTACTACTTCAATAAATCCAAATCTATCCAAATGTTGTCGTTTTCTTCTTCTTTGTAGTTAATTAAATTGTATACCACAATCTCTTCACTGATTGTTTACTCACGTCAATTCTATTTTATCTTCTCACTTATATTCGTTTATAAACTTGTTAAATACCTTTTTATTTGTATCAGTCCAACTATTTACAATATTAAAGTCGAAATTTGTAAGTTTTTATCTAATCTGAAGTATACATACTACAATTATATTATTGCAGAGCAAGTATATTTGTCTTACACTAACATTATCTTTTCTTCCAATTACCAATATGAAATACTCAAATGTAATAACTTTTCAAGATAAAGTTACAATTTACTTTAATTATTTAATGTGCATTTCCAAATTTAAATCAGCCACAAATCTTTTTAAAAATTTTCTAAATTTGATTGTATCAACATACCAACTTTATTTCTTTTAAATATTTCTTTGCTATGATTGACCATACCACTTTATGTATCATAATAATATATAGACAATAATTTAACAAAGGAGGAGTGGAAAATACAGAAAGAAATTTCCAGAAAACAAAAAGAGAAAAGAAACAATGTAAAAATTGTTATGGTAAAGTAATAATAAATGAAGAAGAATACAGATGGAACAGGGAGTAAAGAAATGGATAAGACACAAATATACAGCAACAAACGAACAACCCGCCAAGTAAAAGAAGACAAGCGAGCAAACAAAGTCGACATACGCAACGGAAAAAGATAGGCAAAGGAGGCAAGTCGAAAATGGCAAAAAACGGGCTAATGATTGGAACGTGGAATGTAAGGAGAACTTTTGAGGAAAGGGCTTTAAGAATATTAACGGAAGTAAGTAAGGATAACAAATTGGACACAGGAGTGCTTCAAGAAACCAAACAAAAATGGAATGCAATAACTGACCTAAATGAGTTTATTTATTTTAATAACGGGTCAAGTAATAGAATATTTGGGGTGGGTTTCCTAGTTATTAAGAGAATAATACATAGAGTAATAAAATTCAATCTGATCTCGAACAGAATATGTAGCTTACGTTTACTAGGACAATACAGAAAAATCACGTTAGTCAATTCCTACGCACCAACTGAAATTAAAGACGAGAAAACTGAAAGCAAGTTTTATGATAAATTGGAAAACATAGTAGAGGAAACGTCTACCTACGATATAAAAATAGTTTTCGGAGATGCAAATGCTCAGATAGGGCAAGAAGTAATATACAAAAGTATAACAGGTGGTAAAAGTAAATACACCCAAAGCAACTCTAATACAAAAAAATTAATGGAATTCGTGACTGAGTTTGACATGAAAATCGTAAGCACAAGATTTTATCACAAGCAAATTTATAAAGAGACTTGGAAGACACCGAATGGAAGTACATCAAAACGACCATACTCTAATAGAAAGAAAATACAGGAAATGCCTAAACGATGTTAGAAATTAAAGAGGAACAGAGGTAGATTCCGACCATTACTTGATTAGAATGAAGATAAGGCAAGAAATACCAAGAGTAGGGAATAACGATCAAAGAGAAATAAAGAAATACTATGTAAGCCTATTCCAAAGCGAAGAAGTTCAATGATTACTTGAAGAGAGAATGGCAACAAAGTTTCAAGAATTGGGAGGAGCTAAAAATATAGAAGATGAATATATTAAAATACAGCAAGTGATCGTAGAGAAAGCTAAACAAATACTACAGGTAGAAAGAAGTAAGAGAAAAAACAAAGATTGGTTTGATGAAGAATGTAAAGAGACAATAAGAAGAAGAAAGAAAGCAAGGCTAGAAATGAAAACACGATAACAGCAGAGACAAAAAGAAAGTATCAATAAAAACGAGACAAGGTGAAGGCAATATGCACAACTAAAAAAAGACAGAGTATGGAAGAGAAACTGAAAAAAATAGAAGAAAACTTTAGCAATAAAGGAATAAGGATCTTCTATCAAGAAATAAAAAAGGAGAAACAAAGCTACCACGGGAGAAAAACTACTACGAAAACAAACAAGGAGGTCTGATAAGAGGAATCGATGAGAAACTGGAAAGATGGGTGGAATATTTCAAAGAGATTTTAAATGAGGAAGAAAATCAGGAAATCCCACAATCAGTAAAGAAATACACGAGAGGTGGGGAAGAATTAGAAGTCCCCGGCTATCAAGAAATAAGAACAATAATGACGAAGATGAAAAATAATAGAAAGCCCTGGGGAAAACGGAGTAGCAGCAGAAATCATTAAGAGAGGAGGGGAGGCCCTGCAAAAAAGAATATACAAGGTACTAGCGGAAGTGTGGAGAAAAGAAGCAATGTGAGCTAAGTGGAATGAAGCCATTGTCTACTCAGTACATAAAAATGGGAAACTAACAAAGTGTGAAAACAACCGGGGATCTCACTGTTATATCTAGAAGCTGAGAAGCTAAGAAGGTGAGAAAGCGATAGGGGAGTATCAAGGTAGGTATCGGACAGGAAGAGCAGTCAACGATCAAATATTCACAATGAAACAAATACTTAGCAACACCTATGAACAAAAATTAAAATGGTGCGTGTTATTAATTGACTTTAAAAATGCATATGACGTAAGAAGAGAAGGACTTTACAGTGGGATGAAAGACTTTCGAATACCTGATAAATTAATCCGGTTAGTAAAAATGACTTTAAATAAAATAAAGTGTAAGGTAGTGATAGACGGGAAGATATATAAGGGTTTCAATATAAATAGAAATTTACGACAAGGTGATCCAATGTCAACAGCTCTCTTCAATCTAGTATTGGAAAAGGTATTGAGAGAAAGCAATGTTCATACCCATTTAATGATATACCAACACAGGCACCAGTGCGTAGCATATGCACGTGACATCGCATTACTGACAAAATCAAAAGAAGAACTGGAAAGAGTCTTTTGCAGGCTACAGCAGACAGCGGAAGAGTTTGGCCTAAAGATAAATAAAGAGAAAATTAAATATATGGAAATGGGAGGTAATCAGGACTTTACCGAGAGAGAATTAACCCTGAAGAACAATGGAGGCAATGAGTATAGATTTGAAGGGTCGCGGAAAATTGATCGTAAAACAATTATCGAAAACAAAATTTTCGAACCCAGTTGTTCGAAAGTATATTGTATCTAAAGACAATTAATCGAAATTCAATTTATCGAAACATTTTATTTGGTTAACTGTAAATCTGAAACAAATTTTAACAAAATAAGCAATTATTTAAATTAAGAAAGCTATGCTTTATAAGTGCATGTCTAATTCTTCGTTACTGAAATTTAAATCGAATTGTTTACAAACGTGTAACAGACGCACATTTAGATTTATTGTTTGTAAGTAGTTTGTTGTGTAATTACAGTTGTAACCATTTTTGAGTCAGATTGTTTTATTTTTTGTGGTGTTAATTGTTATCTTTTTTTTTTCCTTTTAATTTGATAGGTATCGTGATATCAAGTTTACGTTCTTCAATTTTACCTTGACCATCGGCGAATTACTTTCAATTTATTTTGATTTAAAAACCTTTGAAAGAATGGTTGACTTTGAAACGAGTTTCTTGGTTATTTTCAATCTTTCTATTTTTTCCTATATTTTGTTGCACCGTATTATAAATTGTTAGTTTTTTTCCCATAAAAATTGTTTGAAAGTTTGGTTAGGTTTTCCAAAACGGTTTTTCTGCAATTTTGATTCAAAGATAATCTTTTATAAAGTATTTTTTAAATTTTGGTTTGATTTAATGTGGGAGCACATGTTTTAATAGTAATTTACGATACAAGTGCGTAAAGCTACTCTTTAGGCACGAGTGGGGTAGAGTTAAAACGCGAGTGAGCGAGCGTTTTAAGCCCCGCGAGTGACTAAAGATGTTTTACGCATGCGTATCGTACAATATTTTATCTACGATAGAGTCTAGAAAACACGGTAAATATAAAAAAAAATTAATGTAAATTAGGATTACCAGCAACCGGTCGTAATTTTGCGTGTTCTAAAATTTTTAAAACACGTTGCTACTGACCCGTGCCTAATGAAATCTTTTAAACACGTTACTACTGACGACGTAAACTAATGAGAAGATGTTATTAAACAGTAGTTTTACAAACTTAAAACTGCCAACTAAAAGGCAATTTTACACACTGTCGTAGATAAAAATTAGTTAAACATGCCAAAGTTGGATCAGAAAGGTTGTGCCATTGCTTCCACTTTCTCGATGAGCCCACCTGCGTTTTTCCCGATTTAGTAAAGATCGTAGCCCTAATTAAGGTTGTAAAGAACCCTCCTTCTCTTGCTGATATCTTAGCCGTCAACCTTTGTTACAACCCATCGTAACGTAATTGGGGCAGCGGATCCGAGAATTTCCCGATTTGTGTCGTTTTATGGGGTAACTGACGGTTGAGTATTTAGGTTATCAAATGCATGTTGTAACGTCGCTTTCGTCCTGTAACAAGATGTAAGTGCAAAAGGTTTTACGAAGGATTTTTTGAGGAAAGAAGGTAGAGGCATTGTGGTGCAGGAGAACAAACCGCGAGGTAATGGAAATGTACGGACAAGCTAGTATCGTAAAAGTGGTGAAGATGAAACAAGTGATGTGGTTGGGGCATGTTACCCGCCTGAGTAACAGAAGAACGGCAAGACTACCACTAGAGGGAGATGAAGGCACACGAAGAAGGGAGTGAGTAACTGGAACTGACAGACGATAATGAAAAAGAACTGTTGAAGCCGTAGGCCTTTAAGACGTTGTTATATATTGCTATGAACCCATTTTAGTAGCCTT
Source organism: Agriotes lineatus (assembly GCA_940337035.1). NCBI lineage: Eukaryota > Metazoa > Arthropoda > Insecta > Coleoptera > Elateridae > Agriotes > Agriotes lineatus. Next base: position 62,205 of record CALNHX010003037.1, read on the forward strand.
TATATTTGGCATAATGATTAATAGTAATTACAAATAACATAACCGGCAAAACAAATATTTATTATAAGAATGTTCAGTAAATGTAATAATTTGAATTTCAGAATTGTTAAGAAATAGCATAGGCCATGAAAATAATTGCACAATGACGTTTCTGAATAGCTTTATCTTTGCTTAAAACATAATAAAATCAGAGTAGGTTTGGCAATTCATGTCAAAATGTATAAACTGTAAACAAAACAATTGGGGTAGCTTCCTCAGAAGCTTTAGTTGTGAAATTCTCAATTTGTCCCAAAATAAGTTTTTTTATGTTTTAATAAATACTCAAGTAATTAAAAGTGCTGTTTAAGTGATTGTGAAACAATTTTTTGGCTCCGCTTAATTGTTTCGCCAGTTACCAATTTATTTCCGGGCCAGCCAGTATACTCCCACTTGAATTATTATTCGCTGTATTTCAAACGATATCAAATCTTGTCCGCGCAAAAGTGCTGGATTTGGTTTTTCCGAAATTCACTTGTTATCGCTTTCCGTCAGCGAGAGCTATTCCGTTGTTTTGCGGGCATTCTATTTTTGCATTCGGTTGAATTAACTCGCTTCTACGAAGGCATTCCCGCGTGCTACTGCACCAATTTTTAATTGACTTCGTTTGTGAGCTGATGACTAAAATCAGGTATGTCTAGGCTACTTGATATTCATTTTAGTAATTTTCCGTTTTTTTTATTAGCTCTTTGACGTTATTCTTTGACGTAATTTTGCAACGTCACTTTTAAACGCCATTCTTTGATGCCGTTTTTTTGACGACTCCTTATTTGGGTTTCCTAATTAACACCCTAATCAATAACTTGGACCAGCAACTCCTTTCTGGAATGTTACCTTGAGCTGGCCAAGTGGTACGCGGAGCGTCCGTTCCCTTATCAACTTTGGCCACGAGATTTGTGCTGCTGAAGGCTGTTACGTTAAGATTATCCTGGACCAATTATTCATCGCCTACATGCGACTTTTTTGTCACAACCAGCTTAGTCTCATTACAACTTTTGATGATAACTTTGCCTGCCCATGAATTGTTGGCGGAATCGATAACAACGACGCTTCATCACCGGTCACCGATTTACCAGTTACACATTTAATTTACGCTTTATAAATTGAAAACTTAATGTATTAATTGTTCCGATTTACAATTTACAAATTTAAAACTACGCTTTATAAATTTAAAACGTAATGTATTAACTATTCATAAATCTATGTTTTATAAATTTAAAACATAATGTATTAATTGTTCCCTAATTTACAATTCATAAATTTAAAGTTTTGCTTAATGAATACGTATTAAGAATTTTGTAAAAAGTGCTTTCACGCCATTTTATTATCATTACCGAGATAACGGTTAATACATATGACAGTGGTAAGCTTATCCCTTCATGGAGTTGTGATCACATTCAATCCAAGAGCCCAAAAGAAGTTCACATATTTTTGCTGTGCGTGTTGCATTTTCAGCATATGTAATATATTGTCTTCAAATAATTTAATACTGTGACAAACAATTTAAGGACTGAATACCGATGTTGCAAGCAATTATTAATTGTTGATTTAATAAACTTAATTGTTTGCTACGATTTTATTTATCTTTTTTTTTAAATCTGTTCTTTCTGGCGCCCTGTGTTTTTTATAAAGAGCTTACAGTAGTACAGCTGATGATAGAAATCTGCGACCCAAAGCCACCGAGATTAAGCTAGCTAGGTCATTACGGTGAGTACAAACATTACAGAGCTACCGTGGTGTATAAATGATAAGGGAGTTGATCTGCGATTACACTACCATTGATTATTATTAGTGATCGATCGCAGGTTGGCTTCTTTAATGTTTCACTGACGCCAAACGTGTGGGGCTCGACTTTGGTATTACATCAGCTGTGCAACCTGCAATTCTTATTTAATATTTTGAAATTATTTATTTCAAAATGAATGTTAACGCACTTCGTGTCGATGAATTACTCTATGAGCTACTGTTCAGGGGCTTAGATAGGGACACGGTGGAAAGTATGAATGTCGACCAACGTTGTAGGACCTTGCGTGCGAAACTATTACTAGAAAAGTCTGACCCTACGTTGCTTAGCGCTTATCAATTAGTAGCACCCTTTGATGTACAATTCGAACTTGATGCTTGTAAAGGCAAACTAACTGAACTTTTGGTGTTAGTTACTGCTTTCTCGGGGGCACCTTCTGATTCAGAATTTGCTCGGCTTGATACGCGGCTGACGCATCTGTATTCACGACTAACCAGGCTACAACCCTCTTCTGAATTAGAACAGGAGCATGCTACTCTTACTAGTCAATGCTTAGATTTATTACAGTCACTTAGTAATGAGCATGACGATTCGCAATTGCAAGTAGATCCTTTGCCCTCAAATGTTGATGCCATTAATTTTTGTCCATTCTGTTAATACAGTAACTCTACCTAATTCTGACCCTATTAAACCTATGGCAGATAATATTGTTAACAACCCTAATATAATTGAAGCAGCTGGGTTAGCTTCATCTACGTTCCAACGACCTAGGGTATCTTTTTCTGATGAGCACGTACATCCGTATACTCCTTTTACACAACAACCTTGTATGTCAGCTACTGCTAATTTGCGAACTGAATTAGACCACATTAATTACTCTACGACGTCTCTTCCTAGACATGTAGGTTTAGTTTCTGTACCGCTATGCAAATGGGATTTATCATTTGATGGAGACACGACTACTATGGGGGTAAATTCTTTCCTACAACGTGTTGAAAAACTTAGAGTAGCTGGGTTAGTATGATACCGTGCTATGCATCACCGGGTTTCAAACTGGCACGAATTGGTAGCTAGGTTGCGATCTGATTTTTTGCCTACTGATTTTGTTGAAGAGTTATGGGACGAGATTAGGAAGCGCAAGCAGGGGGCCGATGAAAAACCCTCACTTTTTATTGCTGTGCTGCTTAATTTATTTGATCGTTTACTCGTTAAACCATCCGAATCAATTCAACTTAAGCATATTATGAAAAACTTGCAACCTTTCTACGCTACTCAATTATCTTTAACAGTAGTCCACGATATTGAACATCTTGCATTTCTGTGTAAAAAGCTGGAAGACGTTAAGATACAGAATATTAAATATCGCAATCCTGCTGCTGCTTCATCCTTGCAACTAGAACCTGACTTGGCTTACCAGCCTACTCCTAAAAAACCTGTGACACAGACTGCACAAATGACAATTAAACATCCTGGTCCTAGAACTAACCGTGCGAAAAGTACGACCACTTGTTGGAACTGCCGTAAATTAGGCCATACTTTCCATACTTGCTCAGCAGATAAGACTATTTTTTGTTATATTTGCGGTCATGCAAATAGTTATTTTGCTACTTGTCCTAAATGCCATCCAAAAAACGCGAAGTAAAGGGTAGATATCACAGCCGATCTATTCCTTATCCCTATTATACTAAGGCTGATACTTTATCTTGGGAATCTTGGTTACGAACTGTGAATGAATTTTTCCGTATGACTTGTAATACTTCAGCCACCTTTACTAAACAACTTTCTGACAACCGTCCTTATTTAACCACATATATTAATGGTGAACCTATTCACGCTCTTTGCGATACAGGGACCAATCAAACTTTAATTGGGCGCAACGGTTTATATTTACTTCAGAGACATGATCTCAAATTGTGTCACAATAAGTCTCCGCTTACCTTGACTACTGCTGACGGTCAGCTACAAAATATTTTAGGTACTGTTGCCTTACCCATTACCATTGATGGTATTACTAGGTCCATCGATGCGGTTATTTGTGACTCAATTCCGTCTACACTAATTTTAGGTGTTGATTTTTGCTCCGCTTTTGGAGCAAAGACTGATTTTGTCGCTGGACGCTTCGATGTGGCTGAAACTTTTTCGCTGCAGACTATTTGTGGCATAGTTGATTTGTCAGTTCCACAAAAACTTCTTCTAGACCAAGTTGTTGGGAAGTTTTCTGAAATTTCTGGTCCTACTTTAGGCTTAACTAATTTAGTTGTACACACTGTTGATACGGGTGACGCATCTCCTATTAAGCAGAGATACTATCCTTTGTCTCCTACTATGCAGGTCCATGCCGACCACGAACTTGATCGCTTGTTAGAGATGGGTATTATTCGTCCCTCGAAATCTTCTTGGAGCTCTCCAATGGTCTTAGTCAAAAAGAAGGATGGTTCGTATCGACTTTGTTTTGATGGTCGAAAATTAAATTCGGTTACCAAGAAGGATGCTTATCCTTTACCATATTTAAATAGCATTCTTGATAAATTGCGCGATGCACGTTATCTTACGTCCGTCGATCTTCAGCAAGCTTTTCACCAAATTCCTCTACATCCAGATTCGTGCGAAAAAACAGCTTTTACAGTCCCTAGACGTGGTTTGTTCGAGTTTACAATCGTTCCGTTTGGGATCGCAAACGCAGCTGCCAGTCAACAACGTCTCATGGATAGCATTTTTGGTCCGCTATTGGGTGAAAACATCTTCGTGTATTTAGACGATATTGTTATCGTGTCTGGAACCTTTAAAGAACACTTGGACATCTTAGAGCAAGTTTATACCCGTCTTAGAGATGCTAACTTAACTGTCAATATCGACAAATGTCAATTTTGCCGTCCCAGTCTTACGTACCTCGGCTTTGTTGTGGATAAAAATGGTTTACGCACGGACCCTGATAAAATTTTGGCTATCACTAAATACCCTCAACCAAATACAGTGACCGAAGTCAAACGCTTTATTGGCTTAGCTTCTTGGTATCGTCGGTTCGTTCCAAATTTTGCCACTATTACTGCTCCTATTTCGGACCTAATTAAAGGTCGTATTAGAAAGCAGCGTGTGCATTGGACTGATGATGCTCTTAAATCATTTAATCAAATTAAATCTTGTTTGACCTCCGCTCTTGTTTTGAGTAGTCCAAATTTTTCGCTACCGTTCACGTTACAATGTGACTCCTCTAATTTTGGCCTCGGTTGTGTTCTTACACAAAATATTGACGATGAGGAAAAGGTTATTGCTTATGCTTCACGTACCCTTAACAAGGCCGAACGCAATTATTCTGTCACAGAGGGAGAGTGTTTAGCTGTCATCTTTGGCATTGAGAAATTTAGACCGTATATCGAAGGTATACATTTCACTGTGTTAACTGACCACTATTCCTTATTGTGGCTTACTAATATGAAAGACCCCACAGGCCGTTTAGCCCGTTGGAGTGTTCGTCTGTCGCAATACGATTTTACAATTCGACACCGACAGGGCAAACATAATGTAGTTCCCGATGCTTTATCGCGAGCTCCTATTCAGGTTTCCGCTCTAGAACTTGTTGACGGTGACTTAGACTCTTGGTACTTAAAAATGCTTGAACTTGTTAGCCAAAGTCCTAATCAATTTCCTACTTGGCGAATTGAAAATCACCGACTTTTTAAGTATGTTCCCAACCGTCATGCCATTGTTAGCAACTTAGTGGAATGGAAACAGGTGATACCTCGATCTCGCCGAACTGAAATTTACAAACTCTTTCATGACAGTCCCACATCTGCTCACTTAGGTGGTTATAAAACCTTTTGTAAGATCTCCGAACAATATTACTGGCCTAAAATGCGTGCCGATGTCATCCGTTACATACGCCATTGTGAAACTTGTGCTGCGAGTAAAGTTAGTCAACTTGCTAGACCTGGTTTAATGGGCCAAAATAAGAAGATTTTATACCCTTTTCAATGTTTGTCAATTGACATAATGGGTCCTTTACCTCGCACAAAAACTGGTAACACTTCTATCATAGTTGTATGTGATTGGCTAACCAAGTTTACCCTAGTTAAAGATGTTCGCGCTGCCACTGCTAAAGCAGTAGCCAAGTTTTTGGAGAACGAAGTCTTCCTCATTTTTGGTGTTCCTCAAATATGTATGGTTGATAACGGACCACAATTTATAAGTTCCCAATTTAAAGCCTTGATGAAACAATACCAAGTTCAACAAGTTTGGTATAATGCTTCTTACCATCCCCAAGTCAATTTTGTTGAGAGAGTTAACCGAGTTATCGGTACTGCTCTTCGTTCTTATGTTTCGGAGGACTGTACCAGTTTCTGGGACTTATTACGGTCGTCTTAAGAACTTCCAAGAAGAAGAATTATCTTTAGAAACTCGTGAAGACCTGGCTTCAGACGTTAACCAACTTTCTGAACTTTATCAAGACGTTGTTAAACGCCTCAATAATTCCTACAAACGCAATTCCAAGCACTATAACTTGAGTAAGCGTCCATTAAAATTGAATGTCAATGATTTGGTTTGGAAAAGGAACTACGTCTTATCTGATGCATCTAAATCCTTCAATCAGAAATTGGCTCCTAAATATGTCAAATGCAGAATACAAAAAGTTACCGGCCCACTTACCTATCAGTTAGTGACCGTCCCCGACAATAAAAACGTTGGAGTTTGGCATATTAAAGATTTAAAACCTTACTTTGGAGAAGGACAAGTGGAGGAGTGAATTCTGGTGTGCCTGATTGTATGTATGTGATTTTATGTATGATGATGTATGTGCATATTTAGCTTATCTCGCCTATTCACCCTACGGATAGTATTATACTATCAACATTATTCTCACCCTCACTTGATAACCAATTTCTATTATTATGATTATTCTTATTTATTGCGTGCTTTTTAAACCGTATATTTTTTTGCTTTTGAGTGCTAGTTAAGCGCCTTGAGCGATTCCCCAATTACCGATTTGGTGGTACTTTTCCCTATCATTAGATTATATTAGGTGAAACCCTTTTGAGTGACGGATTTCCTCGCTTCCTTATAGATAGTGATTGGACCTTTTGTCGAACTCTTCTTGAGTCTTTTGTTGATAGTGAAGCAAGTGTTTAGGTGAGTTGCTTTCGTGATGAGTGCTTGAGTCTTCTTTACTTTTTCGAGGTGTGTCTTTCTGACGATGGAGTTAGTTGTAAAAGAGTTTCTAGACCTGCACGATTTACTCAGGGTGGTTGGTTGGGCATGCAGGGTCGGTCTCTTTTTTGGGAAACCTTTCCATCAAATATCTTATTATTTCCCTTCCCCATCTCGCTTCACGAGATATTTTCAAAGCGTCAGGTCGACTTTATTAGGTTCTTTAGTAGCCTTTAGGATTTGTGGTATGCATGAGTTCATACTTGGGTTTTTTAATAGTTTTTGGGGGCGGGTTTCTTTCGGTCTTGTGGAGATTTCTGGGGGTCGGGGCGAGCGATTGGGTTGCCATCCGACTCGGTAAGGGAGTTACATTCAGTCCGTCACCGGCACGCCTTTTCCATCTTGCTGCGACGACTGGCTGAATGCCCGAACTGGGTTTGGTGGTGGTGCGGTCGTTCCCTCCGGCTTCTGGGGTCTTTACCCAAATTTGGGGCGGGCATGGTTTTTGGGGCTTTTTTTGTCCTGGGTTTTACCCGAATTTTTTGTCGTAGTGTTTTCAATTCTGCGATGTTTCATACAAGAGTAAGTTTTTGTGACTTATCTCCCGTGTTTCGCTGTGTGTTAATCCACACGGTGTTTCAGTGTGCAGTCGTTCCTGGACTGTTCACTTTTCCTCGACCAGCAGGGTTTAGGCCCTTTAGGGTTTTCTGCTTTGGCGCTCTTTTTCACAGTCCCTTACATTCGCGGTGATCACTACGGGGGCCCGCGCTGAGTGTCTGTGATCAACAGCGTCCTCACCTTTTGCTAATTTCCCATTTTACTACAATAGCTTCTTTCAAACAGCCCTGCGTTGACTGACTGACTGACGGACATCGGACTTATCCCTTCCAAATCCCTCTTCGTTACACTATCTTTCTTTACTATACTCTTTTAATACCCAGGTATCCCTTTTTCCTATATCTTTTCTTCTCTACCTTATTGGCCTATTCCAAATACCATTTCTTTAATTCCGTAACTATTTCCGGCTGCTGCCTCAGCCGTTGGCTAAATCTCAGCAACTTTTCAGTACGCTGACTAGGTCCAATGCTTGTGTTCTGCCAGTACACGTTTAAGGTAACCTTCTGATTAGTTCGTCTCCCGTTGGCTATGGTACGGAGCTAAGCGTCTAACTTATCCACCGACGCGCCTTTTTCATCTAGCGCGACGGATCGGTTTAGCACTTTGCTCACGACTATTCCCTCCGTAGAAACTTTCTATCTCTTCTTCTTTTCTTAACTTTACTCTTTTATTCCCCAACTGTTTTCCTATTTCCCTTTCGCGTTCTTTTGACTGACGATAACTTTTTCAATTGCTTTTTTATAGTCATACCTCAGGTATTTCTCTTGGCCGTGGGGAATGAAACAATTTTTTGGCTCCGCTTAATTGTTTCGCCAGTTACCAATTTATTTCCGGGCCAGCCTCACCTTTGGTAAGAAGGGGATGAAAGACGTGTCTTCAGCTTTGATAGAAATTAAAGTGGATGATGAAGTACTACCGCACAAAAGTCCTTGTAAAAATCTAGGTGTAATTTTAGACAATGATTTAGGTTTTGAACATCATATCTCTAGTTGTATACAGAAAGCTTACTATAATCTAAAGTTACTAGCTCGGCTGTACTTATCTGCCTCGCAAGCTCGGCAGATAACCCGTCCAGCCTCGCCACATAAAATATAACTTTTGCTCCTAATAACATAATATACTATTATTATTATTATTATTAATATTATTATTATTATTATTATATTAAGTTGAATGAAACAAAAACAATTATATGGTAAAATAAAATTACATATCTCTAGACATAAAGGTTATATGCTTGAGAAATTAGAAGCCGAACATGGTCACACGTAGTTCTACGATTATCCCCATACCACCCAGAACTAAACCCGATTGGGAAAATATGGGTGTCAGTAAAGAACTATGTTGCTGAAAATAAGCCAACATTCCAATTAGTATAAGTATTCTTTTGAAAATAAAATTGTATATGTTATTCGTAATAAAAATGACGTTATGTGCTTTGACTGCTGCCAGCCTCAACACATAAATCTTGAATAAGTTATTATTTAAACATTATTTTGAGCAATAAAACCTTGATAATAATTTATTTACGTTCCAGTGTGTACATAATAAATAAATTAACAGTCCATTAGCTGACATGCAGCTCTAAATCGTAATCCCCTTTGGAAACTTCGCAGTTCTTGTAATGCAGTCTTTATGAAAAGCTTCTGATTAACTCCTTCTAATTGATCTGATATGGTCTCCAATAAAGTCATAACAAAAGATAGAACTGAAAAAATACAACTAAATATAATATAAAGGGTAATTCATACGTATGGTCATTAAATTAAATAGGTGTATACAGACCTCAATAATAGCACATTGAACTTAAAATTAATCGCATATAGAAAAAATTGCATTAGATCTAAACTTCATTCAGATTCAAGATAGAGCAAAATCTGCAACCCAAGTTACAAATATCAGCAGTAAATTGATTACTAATATGATTTTATTCAAATTTAGCTCAGAGAGATATGGCTTTGCTGCTGTCTTTATGAGTGTGAAAATCAACGTGTCATGTTTTTAATATTAATTTTTGCAACATTTTTTAGGGGGCAAAATTATTCTCAGATTACATTCAGCAGATTTCATTTAGATAGACATGGCACAATTTTCCAATTTCAAGCTTTACAAATTTGACAAAAACTATAACCTCTATATAGTCTACATTATACTACGTACATCCCATGATCTACATATCAATAAAATCAAATTAGTAATCAACTGACTGCTGATATTTGTCACTTGGTTTGCAGATGTTGCTCTTGAATTTGAATGAACTATAGACCAAACTTTTGAGAACCAAAACCTTTATTAGGTAAATCATATAAGAGTACATTAACCGCTTTCCTCTCACATTTGATTCCAAGCTTGAGACTGGCAGCAATGTAAGTAAACAATTACTGGCCTGTTTAAAAACAGGTTGTGATCTGTGTTTAACGCAATAATGACGAATACGTATGCACCAAATCTGATTGAAATACCCAAGAGTACGGCTTGGAACTCAACATCAACAAAACAAAATACATGATTATCAGCAAGAACCATGCAACAAACATACAACTAATAATCAATCAACAAACTATAGAAAGAGTATCAAAGTACACTTATGTGGGCACCAACGTCAACGATCGATGGGGCCACTCAGTGGAAATAAGACAACGTATAGAGAAAGCTTAAGCACAATTCGTCAAAATGAGCAAGATCGTCAAGGGCAGAGAACTGGCGCTAAAAACTAAAGTCCGCTTACTTAGATGCTACGGATTTTCAGTTCTTTTATACGGAGTGGAATCCTGGACGCTGTCTGAGGCATCATTTAAGAGGCTTCAAGCCTTCGAAATGTGGTGCTATAGACGAATTTTGAGAATTTCCTGGGCCGACCATTTCTCGAATGTTAAAGTCTTACGCAGAATGAACAAAGACTGCGAAATCCAGAACTCCATCAAACGACGTAAATTAGAATACTTGATCCACATCATGAGGAATGACCAACGGTACGGTCTGCTACAGCTCATCCTGCAGGGCAAAGTATATGGTAGGCGGGGACCTGGATTTCTTGGCTTTATAACCTGAGAAGCTGGTTCTGCACATCAATGACAGGGCTGTTTAGAACAGCAGCCGATAAAATCAAGATAGCCATCCATGTTGGTCGCCAGCATCCGGAGCGGATAGGCACTACAAAAACAACATAATAACACTTAATGAATACAAACAATTAACATTATAATTCGTCACTATCTGGTTCCGAGAATGACGTATCCGAATCTTGCCCTAAATGTATTACAAGTGGCTCCACTTCAACATCCATGATGATGTCCAACTGCCACATCCGTTCTTCAACTTTAAATGTATGATCAGCGTACATACATCAAACAAGTAGAGACACTCATGCAAAATGTTGAAACCTGTCTAGAGTGCCTGGGACAGTAACTCGGGGGGTATTTCTAAGCTTCACTATCAGATGGCAGCACACAGTTTGACCAATCAGAGCCAGTTACTAGCTCTGCTACCAATCATGATGTGATTAGAGTCCCTGTATATAGGTTACTATATACAGGATCTCTAGATGTGATCATAGATAATATAATAATATACTATCGTATATAGAACGCAAAGTCACTGTATTTGAAATTTATTTGTTTTAAGAGCTTAGCTCCAAATGTAAAGATGTCGCTTGTGATGTTTCTATGGATACCTCCTATATAACATGTCTTGTTTTTCAAAAATTTTTGACAATAAAAAAATGTCAAAATATAATTGCACAGTGTTTAAATGTTTTAACAAAACCTCCTCTCGACACCGCTTCCCGAACCCCTTAAACGATCGGATTAGATTTAACAGATGGAAAACTTTTTGTAAAAATCCTTACATAGAAAACTTAAATGAAGCGCGAATTTATAATAATTACCGAATTTGTGGAATTCATTTTGCTGCAGATGACTTTACCAGTAACGGAAGGCTGAATAATAGTGCTTACCCCAAAGAATCTGTTTTTGAAGGTAAGTATTAGCTAAAATCAAAGGTTTAAATTAGCCAACTGTTCCAAAGTCAATTCTGTATTTATTCCAGATGCATCGCAATCCATTGATTATCCAAACACAAGTATTATTCAAACTCATACACCAGGGAACAGCAGTATTATTGAAACGGTCACTTCAACTTCGTGTTGTAGAGCCAAACTAAGTAGAACAAAGATTTGTGAAAAGGCCAGAAAATTATGCGCAGAATTGAAAAAGTTACAACGGAGAGTTAGTGTCACAAAAGAAAAATTAATCCTGAACCGAAAATTACTACGTATGGCAAAAAAATTCCAATATAATCTTCAATCAAGTGTTTTAAGCCAAGAAGCAATTCAGTTTTGTTTATCGCAGTTAAGAAAGAGAAACATTAAACCACACGGACGAAGATATAGCACAGATGAAAAGATTTTAGCTTTATCTATTTATAAACACTCTGGAAAAGGCTACAATTTTTTACGAAAATTGTTTGCTTTACCAAGTCGTCAAACGGTAACTAAATTATTAAACGCAATACCTATAAATGCTGGTGCGAATAATATGCTATTTAAATATTTAAAAGAAAACTCCTTCAAAATGACAAAAAAGGATAAATACTGTGTATTGATTTTTGACGAAATGTGTCTTTTGCCAAGTATATCGTATGATAAACATTCAGATAGATTTATAGGATTTGAAGATTTTGGTTATAAGGAAAATCTGGAAATAGCAAACCATGTACTTGTTCTTAAATTGAGGGGAGTATTTTCCAAATGGAAACAAAACATAGGATATATTTTTACAAATTCTGGAATAAAGAGCAAAGATTTAGTAGAAATTTTAAAGTTAACGGTACGTAAAACTCAAGAATGTAATCTTAAGATCGTTGCAACAATTTGTGATCAAGGTTCAGCTAATCAAGCAGCTATTAACCATTTAGTGAGAGCAACAAGAACTGACTCTAAAAGAAAATTAATAATAAACAATGAAGAAATCATACCATTATATGATCCTCCACACCTGTTGAAAGGCATTCGTAATAACTGTCTTTCTAAAAATTTAATCTATACATATATAAAGGAAAGTCACAATCCTGACTAATCAACGCAGAGCCGTAACCACTGGTACTACGAAGTTGAAAATTGGGTGGAAGATTCAATTTGTTACGTAAGGTCGTGCTAAGAAGGGATTTTTTGAAATTCTACCCCTAAGGGGGTAAAAAGGGGTAAAATGTGTTTTAACGAATTCCTCAACACCTCTTACACCCGATAAGATATCGACTTGCTGTTTGGTTGCATAGGTATCCAAAGCAAATACCTAGAAACGTATTTTACGATTCTCTCCTAATCAACCCCTAAAGGTGGAAATCTGGATTGGGGGTGAATTAAAAAACCCTTCGTATCTTCTATGTTTATTAAGTTAGAACATTCTTTTTTGGCATATAGATGTATTTTTAAAATATTTAGAAAGGGGTTTAAGGGAATTTGAAAATTTTAACCCTAAAGGGGTAAAAGAATGAAAAACTGATAAGGGGTAGTGGAGTAAAAATTATTAATTTTTTTCGCTATAAGTTCCATTTCACAATAAAATGAGTTAAAAGGGATTTTTTGATATTCCACCCCTACGGGGGCGAAAAGGGGTACAATGGTTTTCACGAATTCCTCAATATCTCTTACACCTGATAAGATATCTATTTGGTGTTTGCTTGCAAAGATTACCAATGCAAATACCTAGAAACGTATTTTACGATTTTGTCCTAATCAACCCCTAAAGGTGCAAATCTGGATTGGGGATGAATTAAAGAACCCTTCGTATCTCCTATGTTTATTGAGTTAGAATATTCGTTTTTCAGCATATAGATGTATTTTTAAAATATTTAGAAAGGGGTTTACAGGAATTTGAAAATTTTAACCCTAAAAGGGTAAAAGAAGGAAAAACTGATAAGGGGTAGTGGGGTTAAAATTATAAATTTTTTCGCTATAAGTTCCATTTCACAATAAAATGGGTTAACTGGGATTTTTTTAAATTCCATCCCTACGGGGGTGAAAAGGGGTAAAATGTGTTTTTACGAATTCCTCAATATCTCTTAAGACTCGACGAGATAGTGACTTGGTGTTTACTTGCAAAGATTATCAATGCAAATACCTAGAAACGTATTTTAAGATTTTGCCCTAATCAACCCCTACAGGTGCAAATCTGGATTAAGGGTGAATTAAAGAACCCATCGTATCCCCTATGTTTATTGAGTTAGAACATTCTTTTTTTTGCAGATAGATGTATTTTTAAAATATTTAGAAAAGGGTGTAAGGGAATTTGAAAATGTTAACCCTAAAGGGGTGAAAGGAGGAATAACTGAAGAGGGGCAGGGGGGTTAAAATTATAAATTTTTTCGTTGTGAGTTCCATTTCACAATAAAATGGGTTAAAAGGGATTTTTTGAAATTTTACCTCTACGGGGGTGAAAAGGGGTAAAATGGGTTTTCACGGGTTCCTCAATATCTCTTAGACCCGATGGGATAGCGACTCGGTGTTTACTTCCAAAGATTTTCAATGCAAATACCTACGTATTTCAGAATTTTGCGCTCATCAACCCTTAGAGGTGCAAATCTGGATTCGGGGTGAATTAAAGAGCTCTTCGTATCTCCCATGTTTATTGAGTTAGAACATTCCTTTTTGGCATATAGATGTATTTTTAAAATTTTTTTAAAGGCGTCTAAGGTTTTTTTTAAATATTACCCCTAAAGAGATAAAAAAGAGACGAAAACTGAAAAATGGTAGGGGGTTAAAATTATTGATTTTTTTTCTTATGGATGCATTTTAGACTAAAATGAGGTAGAAAGGGTTTTCAGAGATTTCACCCACAAGGGGATGAAACGGGTATTCCGCTATAATCTATATGTATAAAAGATAAACCACCAACTCAACAACGCGAATCCATAGTAATCTTTGGTAACCAGGAACTTAAAATTTGGCAAGAAGAGTCCTTTACTTATGTAGCGAAAAGCTTGAAAAGGGTTTTTATAAATTTCACCCCTAAAGGAAAGGAAAGAGGTAAAATGTCTTTTCACGAATTTCTCAATATCTCTTAAGGCCCTATAATACCTATATCGATTGGTTTTTAGTTAGAAAGGTTACCTATACAAGTTCCTAAAAACGTAATTCAGGATTGTGCACAGATCAACTCCTAAAGGTGCGAGTTTGGATTCAGAGGTGAATTATAGAACCTTTCGTATTTCCTGTGGTTCCTGATGACCATTGTTTAAGGGCATATGTGTGTTTTTCAAATCTTTAAAAAGTGGTTTAAAGTTTTTATTCTAAATTTTATTGTGAAAGGAGTAAAAATGGGGTAGAAGTAAACAGAAGTTAAAAAAGAGGTTAAAGTTATTGATTTTTTCCGTGTGTCCAGTTTAGAATAAAATAGAAGGATTTCTGAAATTCCACTTCCAAGTGGTGGAAACTGCTAGAATTTATGAATACAACATTTATAAGTACATTTATTATTTTTCTCTCATTGTTATACTAAACCTACAGTTTTATCAATCTACACAAGGAGAACGACAATTACATACACATTTCGAGGGGATACGTGAAGCATAAAAGGGTTATGAAGAACTTTTTTCAGAAGAATATTGTTTCCTTTTTACCTACAATATTGTTTTACAGCGTTTGTTAGTTTAGCGTATTGAGTGAGGGAGGAGGGGAGCATTCTAGAATTCGTTTAAGATTTGGAAGAAAAACATTTGTAGTCCGTACGAAGAACGGGCATCTTGCTAGTATGGAATAAAGGCGAACATACTTGCACTGCAAAATGGAAAGACATAGAAAATGCTTATATGATAGATGGTTGGAGTGGTGAGTTTGCTGCGATGCCAAAATTAACAGATCAACATGTTATACCAGCAAAAATAAATAAAATGAAGGTCTCTTTTTGTACGCAAGTTTCAGTCATACAGTTGCAGCCACGATGCGCTTAATGGCTAAAAAACGTAAGTAACTTATGTCAGGCTTTTAAGTACACTTACAAAAGCTTCTGTAATTTTAGATGACCGAACCCCTGATGGAAATTTTAATTTAAATGAGAGGGCTCTAGAAACAGCACAAATTATAATGTTTTTTGACAAACTCTTTGACAGTCTTAACGGAGGAACGTTAAGACCACACATTGGTAAACCTTTAAGAGGAGGAGTTACTCAGAAATCACCACATGTAAATTTTTGGAAAGAATCTATTGAAACTCTAAAACCCATGTCATTTGAGGGAAGTAAACCTCCTTCTTTAAAAAATTTCATTGTGACGCTTGAAGGTTTCATCGACATACATGAAAAATTGCAAAGTGATGGATTTAAATTTTTCTTACCGCGCGCGTTTAATCAGGATTCTCTTGAAAACTATTTTGGTAAAATTAGGAAACAACGGGGACGGAATGTAAATCCCACATGTCAGCAATTTTCAGAGTCGTATAAAACACTTCTTGTTCAAGAAATTGTAACTTCTCCTAGAGGTGGAAACTGTGAGAGAACCAATTTAACAAATGTCTGTTCTTTAAAATCTTTGTTAGATCATCCCCTTCCAAATAATCAAAGTTTCAATAACAACCAAACAGAGATTATTAATTTCAATGTAATTAAACAAGTTTCATCTTTAAAAGAAATTTATTTTCGAAAAAATTTATATGTAAATGTGATTTCATACATATCTGGATGGGCAGCAAAAAAATTAAAAAACCTCTGTTCTGTTTGCAAATCACAAATTTATCGAAATCATTTAAATACCATGGAACCATGGACTCACAAACGACCGACCGGACGCCCACAAACAAGATGGTCTGATGATGTCAAACTAAGTGGAGGCTTTAAATGGCAACAATTAGCACAGAATAGACCGAGGTGGAAACAGGAAAAGGAGGGCTATGTCACAAAGTGGACAGAAGAAGCCTAGAAAGAGAGAAAGAGAGAGATGCTTTGACATACGAAAAAGAATTTGGAGGGAAAATACCACACCGATTAAAGTACTGTTTAATTATGGAAGACATTTTTAACAACCCAAACACCCCTTCAGAGGAGGGATCCGTTGCAGGTCCTACTCTGACCACCTCAGGAGGGTGCTCCTCTACTGGAGCCCCTCCAGTACTACCCAATGAGGAGGGAACCGTTTCGGGGCCCTCCTCAGAAACCGACCCTGCATCGCAAAAAGGGCCTCTTACTAAGAGAAACCGTTGCGGTGCAGAGAGAAGACGGTGCAAAAAGGCGAAGGCCAGGTTGGCCACCAGTGACCAACCAGGCCCGTCGACAGGTACTGACACACAGCAGGAGCTTCTCACCAGAGGCACTACTGTCACAGACCAACCTAGTGCCACGGAGAAGGTCACACTCTCTGCTGGGGGCTCCAAACGGGGCCGCCCAGAGAAGGAGACTCCTCCTAGTGCACAGAAAGCCGCCAAGAGGGTCCGACCCGGGCTCTCGTACAGTCAAGCGGCCAACAAAGAACTCAGGGTTGCGATTGCTCGGGGGACACTTCCCGGAGTCGCAAATTTCTGTGGAGCTTGCCGGGGAAATTCAACTTACCCTCGGCGAATACATGGATGGGATCCCAGATGAGGGGCCCCCACCCAAAATACGACGATTTCAGAAGGACGGAACAAGGGATCATTATGGTCACATGTTCCGATGCCTTCTCCAAGACCTGGTTAAAGAAACCGTCGGTATGATCAGCACGAGAACAGGAGTCGAACTCGTTTTTTTAGAGGGCGACTCCGTTCCCAGGCTGAGTAAGATGGTAGCCTGGATACCGGGAGTACCTGAGGACGGGGCTACCATCTTAAGGAGGTTAAAACGCCAGAATCCGGGACTTCGGACCGATCTCTGGAGGATTCGGCATGCCGGACGGGTCGAGTCCAAAGGGCTCAGGCTTGTTCTTGGCGTGGACGGGCTCTCCGTGTCGGTTCTGAAGCAACTCGGCATGAAGGCATATGCGGGCATGGTAAGGGTCTCTTTCTGGGACCCCAAACATGCAAAAGAAAAGCCGCCCGTAGCAGAGCTTGAAGACATGGAGGTGTCTGACTCTGCTGCGGAGGCAGAGGATGCGACGGAGGCGCAGGAGTAGGAGTGGACGCTTTTCCCTTAATGAATAGTATCCATCTCTTACAAATCAACCTGCAACACAGCATAGCAGCCTCCTATGCTCTGCAGAGGAGGCTTACAAATGATAATATTAATATAGCACTTATTCAGGAACCATGGGTACGACATGGCTCTGTCCAGGGGCTATGTCTCAACAGTGGTTCTTTGTTTTATTGCACAAGTGCGGTTATACCGAGAGTTTGCATATACTCTTCGGGACTAACCGATATACATATATTGCCCAATTTCTGTTCCAGGGATCTAGTGGCAGTCAAAATTGGTCTTATATATGGCAACAGCAGGAGGAGCTTTGTTCTTGGTTCTGCCTACTTCCCTTACGATGCACAGGAACTGCCACCTACCCCAGAGTTTCAGGGACTGGTAAGCTACTGTGACACAAATAATTTACCTCTGCTGGTAGGGTGTGACGCCAATGCGCACCACATCTGTTGGGGCAGCACGGACATCAACCCACGAGGTAGAGGCCTAATGGAGTATCTCTACACTACGAAGTTGGAGGTACTAAACTGTGGTACTACACCTACCTTTGTCACCGACAGAAGGCAAGAAGTCATCGACATAACGGTGGGCACCGCTACGGTCGCTCCGTTAGTCAAAGACTGGCAGGTATCGACGGAACCCTCCCTTTCGGATCACCGTCATATCACTTTCAATCTAAATTTAAAGCGGCCGCCAGCGTCGAATATTTTTAGAAATCCCAGAGCAACCAATTGGGAAGGCTATAAACAGGACCTCCGAAATAGGTTAGATTTGGTTAGAATCATTCCAAAAAATTCTGACGAGCTAGAGGAGAGCGTTGATCTTGTACACCGCTCCATCATAGAGTCATACGAGACTAATTGTCCTGTGAAGCGATGCAGGGATGGTAAAAGGACTCCATGGTGGAACCCCGAACTCCAGTCCCTCCGCAAAGAAACGCGCAGGCTCTTTAATAGAGCCAGACTCACAAAGTCTCAACTGGACTGGGACAATTATAAACTGTCCCTCCGGTCATACAAAAGCTGCATACGCAGAAGTAGAAGAGACACCTGGCGGGCCTTCTGCGAAAGTATTGAATGCCTACCAGAAGCAGTTAGACTGCAAAAGGTGTTTTCCAAAACTCCAGGTTCCAGGCTGGGGATGCTGAAGCTCCCATCGGGTACCTTCACGGACACCAGAGAGGGGGCTCTCAAGCATCTCATTGATGTTCACTTCCCGGCTCCAGTCTTGTACAAGAAGCTCTACCTGAGAGGCCCCCACGCATCGCGCACCCCGCGATGGACTGGAAGACGGCCTCAAAGGTAGTGAGTCTAGATCGTTTGAAGTGGGCACTGTTCACCTTTGAACCATATAAGAGCGCTGGTGCTGACGGAATTTTTCCGGCTCTGCTACAGCATGGATTGGAGGTGCTGTTACGGCCCCTATATCACATTTTTCGTACTAGCCTGGCCCTAGGACACATTCCTGTGCCCTGGAGGACGGTCAAAGTAATTTTCCTACCCAAAGCGGGACATGCAATGCATGATACCGCAAAGGACTTTAGACCTATCAGCCTGACTTCTTTCCTGCTAAAGGTGCAGGAGAGACTGATTGAAAGGTATATTAAGGATGGAGCATTGGTGGCTTTTCCGCTGCACCCATCACAACACGCCTACCAACAAGGCAAGTCAGTTGAGACGGCACTCCATGCGATCGTTTCAAAGATAGAGAAAACCTTGCACCACAAAGAGCTTTCGCTCGGTGCATTCTTAGACATAGAAGGGGCGTTTGATAATACCTCCTTCGATTCTATCTGTGTAGCGGCCGAAAGGCACGGGATCGAACCCTCGTTGATAAGATGGATCGGTTCTATGCTGTCGGGGCCGACAGGTAATCGTTTCAGCAGACGAGTTCTCCATAAGAGCGACGGTCACTAGGGGCTGTCCTCAGGGTGGAGTCCTGTCTCCAATGTTATGGTGTCTGGTCGTGGACGGGCTACTAAGGGAGCTCTCTGCAAAAGGCATCTTTGTGCTAGGTTACGCTGATGACCTTGCAATATTAGCAATGGGAAAGTTTGCTGGCACAGTAAGTGGGATCATGCAAGAAGCCCTCATTACTGTACAAAACTGGTGTGTAAGGCAAGGGCTCAGGATTAATCCTACCAAGGCAGAACTTGTCATCTTCACCAAAAGAAGGAGAATCGAGGGTCTCAGACAGCCCACAATCTTCGGAAAAGCTCTCCAGCCCTCCGAATCGGTCAGATATCTTGGAGTTATCCTGGATTCAAAGCTGAACTGGAGGACTCATGTAGAGAGACAAATTCAAAGGGCCACAGCTTCTCTGTGGAGATGTAGACGGACCTTTGGAACCAGCTGGGGTCTTAAGCCCCGTGTCACCAAATGGCTATACACGGTGGTTACAAGACCAATAATAACATATGCTGCTCTTGTTTGGTGGCCAGCAACCAGCAAGGCAACAATCAGAAACAGCCTCAACAGACTACAGAGATTGGCTTGTTTAGGCATAACTGGAGCAATGCGCACTGCTCCTACGGCAGCTCTGGAGGTGCTTCTGGGGCTTCCGCCCCTCCACCTAGTGATTGAAGCGGAGGCCAGGAAATCAGCCTACAGACTAAGCCAAGGCCAGATGTGGGCCATGAAAGGGGAACAAGTGGGACACTCAGGGATCATCCAACACTTTGAGAAGGTCCCAGAACTTCTCACAAGGAGCGACTTCATGGCTCCGCTTTACATGTTCTATAAAGCATTTCAGGTATTCATCCCTGATAGGAACGATTGGTGCCAGCAACAGCGTCTTCTCACTCCAAGGGGACTTGTTTGGTACACAGACGGCTCCAGGATGGCGGGGGGATCTGGTGCTGGCATCTACGGCTGTAGGCCGAGGGTCAAACTCACCGTTGCCCTAGGAAAACATGCCACTGTATTCCAGGCGGAGGTATTTGCCATCCTAACCTGTGCTCAGGAGAACCTTCAAAGAGGTTATTCCAATCTGCATATTTACATCTGCACAGACAGTCAGGCAGCACTAAGAGCATTGAGTTCACCCAGAATCAACTCCAGGTTGGTTCTGGAATGTTGCCAGACACTGAACAGACTCGGTACAACAAACTGGGTGAAACTACTATGGGTACCAGGCCATAGTGAAATAGAGGGTAACGAAGAAGCTGACGCTCTAGCCAGAAGAGGTTCTCAAGAGCCGCTCATCGGCCCTGAGCCGGCTTTAGGAATTACCCGTGCCACCGCAAAGCGACAAGTTGAGCGCTGGTTAAGTAACCAATCCAGCGCCAACTGGGCCTCGGTACCAAGGCTACGTCAGGCTAAACTCCTCATCGGGGAAATGTCGCCTACCAACACCTTTACTCTCCTGTCAATGAGCAGGAAAAACATTAGGATCGTGACTGGTTTACTAACAGGACACGGTCACTTACAGAAGCACTTATTCACAATTGGAATCGTAAATGATGCCACCTGCAGAAAGTGCCAGTTGGAGGAAGAAACCTCAATTCATGTTTTATGTCAATGTGTGGCTCTCCTAACACTGCGACATAAACATTTTGGAGCCGGCCTGGTGGAACCCCAGGCAATAAGGGACGTTCCTATGGGTAGGATTCTTTCCTTCGCGTTGGAAACCGGCCTCTTCGAACGAGACCCATAACAAATTAGGTGGGAGCACAATGGACCAATAGGTCTCAGTGCAGCTTACAGCAAGCCCCATCAGAAGAAGAAGAAAATACTGTACCTTAGTGTTTATAAATTGTATAAATAAGACATATAAAATTACAAAAATTTTATTAAACCATATGCATGGTACAAGAGGAAACCGACAATTTATTATACGTTTTGTAAAAATTCAAGTACATTTTCCATTTTCTTGCAGCCATAAAGAGAGTTTAACAGATACAATAGTTTGCAAGGTAGTAGATTTAGCTATTTTCAAATTCATTAGAGGACTAAATAATATTATAAAAGGTAAAGACAGTAGACGTAGCAAATATAATAGTGAACTATTTAACAAGGCAAAGAAAATGTATATTTCTCGTTGTAAAAATAAATCAATTTAAATATTGACTGGTGTTTTACTTATAAAAAAATACCCTATATTAAAGTATCTAGGAAACACCCTGGAAATACCTGAAAAATACTTAGCCCCAAAAATGGAGAGGGCGTCCTTGTTTTATTTTTCAAAAAAATGCTTGAAGTTTGCGTTCTATATACTTTATATTATCTATGGGTGTGATCAAGTAGTGGCGCCAACTGTTAGTACCATCGGAAAGTACCTCCCAGGAACCGTTCAAGGTCATCCAAATCGGAATTTTGGCATCAAAGGAACCGACAGTGAGTGTCTCTACTTGTTTGATTTATGTACATTGGTATGATCAACAGCATTTTTTCAATTTTGTGGACTTACGTTCTTTACTGCCTCAGAAAAGAGAGTTTTTACATGAAACATTTTAAATGTAGTATCTTTCTTTGAATTCGGCGCCATCACTAAACTCCACCTCCTTTTCATAATTGGTCGGCACGGTGTACTCATTAACGTCTGCTATATTATTTCCCTAAAAATATACAAAACACTTAACAAAAACAATTTTTATTTACCATTATGATTATTACACTCGTTATTGTTGTGTACATGCTTGATACAATTAAACAATGCAGTGTAAACTTTTACCTGTTACAGTGACATATATGTTCATAAAGAATTGCAATCTGACATTCACCTACAGACTTAAGTTAAGACGTGACTAGATTTTCTATCTTTCTTTCCAATGCCTACCCTAAATGAGTTGTTTTTGGAACACACGATATAATAATACATATTAAAACGACCGAAAACCAATTTCATGCAGCAAGGTTTTCAATGTTGTTTTCTTGAAATTCGGAATGTACTCATTAGCTTCAATCTCTGTTAAAAATTTTGAAACTGTTGACGGCGCGTTTCTTAAGAAAAATGAATGAATTATTCATCGGACAGCACTTTTTATTTCGTCATCTATCTGATCTAAAACAGCTCTTTTCCTGTGGTATAGTTGAGGAGGTTGCAGTGCAGGAGTGATTTTATACTCTCTGAGTATCTTGTACACGCTGGCTGCAGAAATACCTAAAACATTTTTTACAGACAAATAATCGCACAAATTAGCTTTAAAAAATCGTCGTTTAAATAACCAACAAGCTTACCCGCTGCTTGAGCTGTAAAAATCACATTTTGTCCTTTTCTGTATGCCGGATTATTCTGCTCACGTGCTTTAAATATGTTTATAAGGGCTTCTTTTTCTTTAACCGTGAAATGTGCAGAACGTCGTTTCTTAGGCGGCGATAAAACCGCACCAGCTACATCAGCCATACTTTGAGAAAAAAATACAAAAATCACAAATAAAACTACGCGGTCACAAGACGTTGGCCTATGTTACAGTGGCTTAATAGAGACAATTTTTGGGGTCAAATTCAGTATATGGTTCAGTCTATTGAGCATGCGCCGAGAGCGGAGTATGTAAAAATGTTGTGGGAGCTGCTATCGTCTCGTAATGTTTAAAGCAATGTTGTTGCGCTTTCGGCGGTTCAGATTAGCGGTTTAGGTTAGTTGTTAGGTCTTGATGATTTTTTTTAGAGAACAAATACGACAGGACCGTATACTGAATTTTTACCCAATTTTTGACATCTATCAAACGGAACGGCCACTATTGCAGTGTGAGAAACTATAGTAACTAGATATAGTAAGATACTGCGGTGACAAAAATATGGAAAACTCAAATATGTTAAGAAAATCTGCGATAAATCTTCTCGTATACCTATTTGGCGTACTGACTTGCTTTTTAAATAAAAAAATTCTCATAAATAACTTGCCTTTTAAGTTGTTCGAAATCTCTATTTGCATCATAACCAAAAAGTGGTTGCATGTCTATGGAAAATAGTTCTAATTATAAGGATCGCCATAGCTGATCCTTTTAGTAATTATAATTAAAAATATACGGTACACCCCACCCAAGAAAAGCGCCCTTCCGTGCTTTCCAAGAATACTTCGATACTCAGCATCACTCCGTTTCGCTAATACAATGAAATGCTATGAACCAGTTATTTATCAAAAAAAAAAAAAAAAAAAAAAAAAAATTTTTTGCCGACGACCATAGCTCAAAAGTTGATGTTGCCTTCATTTTCGGAGGACCTATCGTATGAAAACGATCCAAGACTTCAGGGAGGTTCCTGGCGACCAGAATCGTGTACACATACGAACATACATCCCCCGCACAGCACGTTTAGGCACCCCCCAATGCGGGGGATTGATCTAGTGGGCTGGGATCTTCACCAAAAGATCCGCACCGCCGAGACGGAGATTTGATATAGTGGGTTCATTAGTCGGTTGGCTCGAATTTTAGAGATATTTGACTCAGAGTGGTTTTCGATATGAGGGAATTTCAATACTTCGTACACTTCGTGTCGAAGTAATATTATCGAATGACCTTTGTAATATGCTATTTTGGTTGCCTGCTCCACTCTATCTGTTCGGCGGCTCAAGTATAGAAGTAGTTGTCAAGCGAATGACAGGCCGGCCTAAATTTATTGTCCGCCATTGTACCTGCAAACAATCTGTATAACAGCAATGAGATAACATAAACAACAAAACAGAATGCCTGAGTAAGCAAGAGATGACCACACAAAAAATATTTTTCCGTTGATCGTTTATTTATGGGTTTCGTTAATGCATACAAAATCGTTAATTAATGGATGATTTTTTTTATTTTCTAAAATCGTTTTAAATGACTCCTATTAATGAACGATTTTCTATTAATAAACGGTTTCAGTATAGGAAATCGAAGTTACCATAAATGCAAAACTTTTATGTCACATTTTGTCATACAGTAAAATAAAATTTTCTCCAATTTAATAATATATGGTCAACGAAAAAATATTGTAACTAACTCGTGTGTTAATTGGCGGTTAATAATCTCAACAATTAACGTGTTGGCTAGCGCTCACATTTTAAAATATCTCTATTATGAATCGGTCTCTTTTACACACTTGTTTGTTAAATAACTATTAGTATGCACGTTTGGCTTACACGTCATCATTAACTTGAGCGTCAAGCCTACTCGAATATTTGCTTTTACGTTTATCTCTTTCTTCTTCAGCAAGCCATCCTATTTTCTAGTTCATGTTATCATCGGTATAAGTTTGGTTGGTTCATTCTTGGGTGTGGTGAAATTAAAATAACAGAAAACTAATCGATCATCCGAAACAGTTTCATCATCCAAACACCATAGCGAGCAGGTAGGTTGTTTTGTTTATACAGATAATGTCTAGAAGTGTGTGTGTAGTTTCAAAATTCTTGTGGACTCAGTTATAATTTGAAGCAGATTGAAAGTATCTATCCTGTCATGCATTTTGTATTTTCTTCAAAAGCGTTGTCACATGATTTCTTTGCTGCTCTTCTATTTTATTTTTCTTGCTTTGTTGTATGGTACACGGGGTATCTATCAAAAACAATGGTTGCATTTTTTTTATACTTTTTAGGGACAAATAAGCAGCAATGTTGCAGAATATCTTCATCAGAGCCTCTTGGCCGGAAGACACACTGAAGAAGAAATCCTCCATTTGTTACTATTGCTGTATCATTTAAATCCAATTCTTCTATAATACCCGGCTCAAAAATCTTTATGCTGGAAAACTTTGTACGGTTGCGAAAAGAAACGTCATCAAATACGGATATACGCATGGTGAACGAGATGCGGACTGATATTCAACATATTTTTTTAATTTACTTGGGCTGTCGTGCACAAAGATTCGGTTGAGCTGTATTGTATTGCAACTGAAATATATTTTCTTTTTTGGACAAGCTACACAAATAAAATAAAACTTTACATTTTAAAAGAAAAATTTCGTTTTTTCAATTTCATTGCAGTTATGAAAAATGTGTTAACATTAACACAAAAATTAAATAATATTTTTATGGTATTCTTTCAGGATAAAAATCGGCAAAGAACTTTACTCAGAACTTCCCTAGCAAGTGAGAGTTTTGAAACTAACAATTTAAAAAATATCTAAAAAACAAAAGATATACTTTTTAAGGTATTTACCCTGTTTTCATCAAGGGTAAAAACCTTAGCTATATGCAAAATATTACATTGAGTAAGACATAGTTCTCAAGCTAAATCAAAAATAGGCTCACCCTGAATATGTTTGACCGAAAGTATATTCGGTTTCGAGCTAGGTAGATATCTAATCTGCATGCAAAATCGTGTTTCCTTTAATGAATGGTTTTGGAGTTATACCGCCAACAGACAAACACACACACAGACAAAATAATTTGAGAAAAAATGTTTTTCGTCAGCTAGGGACCCTGAAAAGTGAAGATAGAAAGAAATACCGCAAAGTAACTTTTTCAAAATTACAATACTTTCTTCGTCTTTTAGATGAGGAAAGTAAAAAAAACAATACATCGTTACGACCGTTTGTTGCGGAGGTATAAAACAGTTTCCTAAAGTCTGCAAATGTGCAGTTCGTAGGGACACTGAAGAGAAAGCACAAAGGGGTGAAGAAGTTATTTTGGGAACATGTGTCTCTTGTAGTGTTCTAACAACTGGCCAAAATTCAGCTTGTTCCTAACTATTCCCAACGCCATCTCTATATTTCCTGGGTTAGAAATATTAATATAATTAGACAAAAGTGAAACCCTTCATAAAATTATTCAACTGTCAAAAACCTATTTCCGGTGTGTTATAGTAATTTACGATACAAGTGCGTAAAGCCACTCTTTAGGCACGAGTGGGGTAGAGTTAAAACGCGAGTGAGCGAGCGTTTTAAGCTCCGCGAGTGACTAAAGATGCTTTACGCATGTGTATCATACAATATTTTATCTACGATAGAATCTAGAAAACACGTTAAATATAAAAAAAATTAAATGTAAATTAGGATTACCAGCAACCGGTCGTAATTTGACGTGTTTAAAAAAATTTAAAACACGTTGGTACTGACAACGTGCCTAATGAAATCTTTTAAATACGTTACTACTGGCGACGTAAACTAATGAAAACATGTTATTAAACAGTCGTTTTACAAACTTAAAACTGCCAACTAAAAGGCAATTTTACACACTATCGTAGATAAAAAAATTTATAGTTTTAAAAGTAACAAAATTTCATATATGTATTAGGTTTGACATCAATGTTTGATAAACAAAATTCAAGAAAATATTAATGCTGCCAAATTATTATTCTTTGCTAGAGCTGCACAATTGCGGTCACTTAACTTAATTTAAGAAACCTTTTTATTGGAAGTTGCCCAAAAGCAGATACACAATTATATTATGCTAGAGTAGTATTAAGAGTGTAGGAAAACTTTAACGTGTAAATTGTTTTGCGTCATTGCGCGAAATATTTTTAAATCATAGAGTTCCAGCTTGGTTTCTTAATTTAGGGTCATTTAAGATACACGCAAGGTATGTACGTAGTGTAGTTACAAAATCATTACTAACGTGTTATTTCGTTGTGAATAGTCGATAAACTTAAAGAGCTTATTGTTGGTATAAAACTGAAGAAGCGAGGATTTTTCAAACGAACAGGGTAAGAGGGAATATTTGTTACATTCCTTACTTCTAATCAATAGCGTTCTTACTATACAGATTGGTGGCGGCTTGTGCGAACATAAGGACAATTGAGTTTTCACGGCAGGCACCTTGATGTAGTGTACTGTCAAGTAGCTGTCACATTATTACAGTATTTGTGTTCCTTTTACTGTTACATTCGCTTCAAGATTTAGGTTGCACTGCGTTTGTTTACTTTAGTTTTTTTGCAATCAACTACAAAAATTACTCGGTTTTGTTACTAAACAGAAGTTTTCTACATTAAAAAAGCAAGGTGCATTACTTATAGTCTCAAAGGAAAATTGACTTGCATGTCCCTAAGTTCGTATTATCCGTCACCATCTGTATAAATATGTTACAGTTAATACCCGAATTTACTAAAAACCCAGATTTACTAGTCAAAACTAGTTCCAAGAAAGCGCTTTCATCAATTCTAGTTTTAACTAGTCAAAACTAGAATTACCTGTATTTTGTTAATTAAAATCTAACCTCACCTAACTTACTGTAACATAACCAGCTTTTGCCAGTTAGTATTAGTTTCTATTGACAATATGCAGATAATGCTATCGTGTGTTTAAAAAAAAAACTCATTCGCAGCATGCCATGATCAAATCGAAGTTTTTCGCAACTTGATATATACCCATTAATGCAAGTGAACTACGAAGTCAGAGAGAACTAAATTACATTTTGACCTTGAAATATTTTCCTAAAAATATACAAAACACTTACCAAAAACAATTTTTATTGACCGTTATGGTTATTACACTCGTTGTTGTTGTGTAAGTGCCATCTTATTTTCCTTTTTGCTGAGTACCAAGTACACTTAATGCAGTGTAAGCTTTTACCTGTCACAGTGACAGATGTTTTCATAAACAAAATGCAATCTGACATTCACATACAGACTTAAGTTAAGACATGAGTAGATTTTCTATCTTTCTTTCCAAGGCCTACCCTAAATGAGTTTTTTTTTTGGAACACACGATAGTTTTGACAAGTTAAAACTAGTATTGACGAAAGCGCTTTGTTGGAACTAGTTTTGACTAGTAAAATCGGGTTTTGATTAAATTCGGGTTTTAACTGTGACATATACATTTACATCTAAGTGAAAAACTCCATTTGATTTTTAAAGAATTGGCGTCCTTCTTTCCTCTAAGTAGAACACGTCAAGCAGTTTAAAACCCTCAGATTAATGTTTTTGATGTTTACAAAAGTACTAAATTAAATTTACAAAAACATTCTGGTAGGGTTTATAAATTATATTTTTCATTAAGAAAAAAAATGAATACCGATTAAACCAGTAGTGAAAGGTGAATATCACTGTAATTTAGAAAAAAAAATTATTGTAAACTTGTTGAACTGGAGATGCAAATGGATAGTTAAAACAGAACGAACTAGCTAGAATTTATCAGCGTTTCACATTACTGACTTTTATCTGGCTGTATGTAAACATGGCATCAAGTTTGCAACATGAAACTTTTTTTAAATTGTAACATTAAACTTGCAATAATATGAACGCTTTCGAATATTCAGTTATAATTGTATAATCTTGTTATCAGCCTCTTTATATTAGTGTTGTAAAATATCATCTGTATGCTACTGCTGCTATTAAAAAGATTAAAATAAAAAAACACAATTTAGAAAAATATTTTATTATAAAATGCTGTATTACAAATAAACTTAAAAATACTTTTATAGAAAAGAAGAAAAGCTGTTAAATGTGTTGCAATTTCTGTTTGCCAAACTCGTATAGGAAATAAAAGTTTTATACAAAGTACAAAGCTTTGCATAATGCGAATTTTAGCGATACTTATGTGCCTTATATAAGATTTAGTAGAAATGTACAAGTAGTAATTTAAGTAGCATACAATGTAATGCTATCACATTAACTTTTTTTGCGACTGCCATCACAAGCGATTATTTATAAGAGTTTAGAAGCTCATACGCCAAACAGACGGCACACGTGTTATTATTAACAAATTTCCTGTTTCAATAAGCACTCATTACGTTGCTAAAGGTCGGTAGCAATAAGTCGTGATAAACATATTTAAATACACTTTTTAACTCATACTAAGTATATGTTCAGCTTTTAAAAAATGCAAGCTGCCTGTTTCATCCGACCTCAAAAAACTGCCTACCCCTTATACTTTGACACAAAAGAAATTAATATATCCACAACTCGCTGTGAAACAATTTATTTTACTAAACAAATCGTCATTTGTGTTAGTTATACAAAATGTAGCAGCATGGAAAATAGAACTGGAAAAATATTTGCGCTATTACTTTAAATTAGATACAATGCAAGGTGTAGTTTATATGACGCATGACCCACGATAAATACATAATTATTGATCAATGTTTTAAAAAATATCGCAACTTCAAGTCTGTATGATAAACACTATCAGATAAACTCCATCCAAATCGGCATTTTATTCTGTGATTAGACCATAGGTTTAGAGAAACATGAAATGGGGAGATAAAGGGATGGTGTTGCGAATAATTAAGGAAAAGCTGAATTTTGGTCAGTTATTAAACTACTAAAAGATAAATATTACCAAAACTCCCAGCCCCTCACCCTTGTGCTTCCCTCTCAGTCTCCCAGGAACTTTAGATTCACAAACGTTCAGACATTATTTTATAATTCCATAAGCAATGGCCGTAACGATGTATTTTTACCTTTTTCATAAAAGAATGTCCTAGATTTTATTTAGCTGATCGTTCAGTTTTGGTTTTACTATTTTATTATGACAAAATATGGTAATAAATAGAGAGTGAAGAATTATCAAGATGTTCTCTCTGTAAAACGTATACCTTCCATTCAAAATTTGTTAAAGTAAAAAATCCAAAATATGGAATTGGATATGAATATTATGAACGTAAAAAATCTATAAAGGGTTTTACTCAGAACTACCCTCGCAAGTAGACGTTGTGACATTAAAAAGTTTTAAAAATTAAAGAAAAATAGGGGTAAAAATATCTTCATGTTCGTAATAATATTGAAAGAATAAAAGGAAACACTTGGTAATGCAAATTAGATCAATTTTTAAATGAAAAAGCATTACCGGCGATGGGATTCGAATTTCAGCCCCTGCGCACACTATGGCATTGTTGTATCGGCCCCAGCGAAGTAACTCACTGCCCATACAGGTCTGATCACCGAGAAGACATTCTAAGCATTGCTCTTGTCAAGAACTTCTCCGGACAATTATTCCAGCAAGTATATCAAGAATTGGACTCAGATCACCAACCAGTGATTATAACGTCTCTACAAAAACCACAAATAGTGCCTTGTTCACCAAAATTAATAAAAGGAATTGTGGACTGGGATTTATTTAAAGAAGAAATTGAACTAACTCTCCATGCTCCAACTGACCTGTCAACGCCGGACCAAATAGAAAACTGTGTTCATAATTTCACCAAATGCGTTACTGAATGCGTAAAACAACCACTATCTTCAAAAAACAAAACCATACCATGAATACGAAATTGCAACCCCCGCAATTTATTCTCAAACTTATTAAAGAAAAAAATCGTGTAAGAAGACTATGGCAAACGTATCGAACTCCTCATTACAGACACCTGCTAAATCAGCATATTCATTATTCATCAGGTCACCTATGCACTAGATAAATTTCGCGTAGATTCCTACCGGCGATATATCACTGAACTAGAGGCAAGTGACTCGTCCCTCTGGCGTGCAACGAAAAGGATTATTCATCAAACTGAGACTATCCCACCTCTTAACGACAACGGCAGAGAATACTGTAGCGAGCAGGAGAAAGTTAATCTTTTTGCAACCCATCTTGAAAATGTGTTTAGCCTTCAAGGACATCAAACCAATAACCAGTTCGTAGAGAATATTAATGAGTACATACACGAAAATCTTCCGCAGCCAGTTAATCTACAGCACACCGAATTTACTTCGCCAAATGAAATAGCAATTATTCTTGGTAAACTACCAACAAAGAAAACGCCTGGGCATGACTTAATCCCAAATATTGTAATAAAACATCTCCCCACGAAAGCAATTGCATTTCTGGCATCAATATATAACTCATGCCTGTCTAAGGGAGACTTTCCCATAACCTGGAAACATGCCGAAATAACCATAATACATAAGCATAGTAAAGATCCAAAAATAGCAACTTCCTACAGACCAATTAGTGCTCTTCAAAGTCTTTGAGAAAATCTTGGCAGCACGTCTTAATTTGTTTCTTGACAACCATAATGTAATTCCCAAACATCAATTTGGGTTCAAGACTAGACACTTGACCATACATCAGTTACTTAGGGTCACTGAAAACATTATCGGTGGTTTTGAAAAAAAAAGAACACACATGTGTAGTTTTCCTGGACGTAGCTCAAGCGTTTGATCGAGTGTGGATAAACGGGTTGCTATACAAACTGCTGCAAATTGCGATGCCACCTTACATAATAAATGTCATCGCCTCATTCCTAAAACATAGAACATTCAAAGTGAGACTTAATTTATCATATTCAGATACCAAAGACATATCTGCAGGAGTACCACAAGGCTCGGTACTTGGCCCTGTATTATTTAATTTATTTACTTATAACATCTCTATCCCTCCACTAACTAAATTAGGGATGTTTGCTGATGACACTATACTAATAACACAGCATTCAGACATAAATATTGCAGCGCAACAACTACAAGACTCGTTGGATATACTTATGCAGTATTTCACAAAATGGAGAATAACACTAAATCCTACCAAGTGCCAATGCAGGATATTCACCCTGAGGCGACCACAAAATCCTTACACGAAGAAAATATCAAATGGAATCCTCCCGACTCTGCAGTGAAGTACCTAGGGCTCTACCTTGACCGACGCCTAACTTGGTCTTTCCATGTTAACAAAAAACTCAACGAAGGATATGCTAGACTAGCCCTGCTCTATCCGCCTATAAAAAACAATCCCCTCTGCGAATACAGTGTTCAAAACTAATATATATGTGCATAATACGGCCGGTTATATCTTACGCGTGTGTTATATGGGGCACTACATCCAAGACCAATATTAAAAAACTGCAAACGCTTCAGAACAAAATATTAAGAATTGCCACAAATGCACCGTGGTTTATTAGAAATGAACAAATTCACAGTGAACTAGGCATCTTTACCATTGACAATTATATACGTAATATAGCCCGCAAGTTTTTCGAAAACTTACCTAAGTGCGGTGGTGCAGTGTATTATCAGCTAGGACAAAAATCAAGACAAACGCGCTTAAAGAAGAGATTACCCCAAGACGTTCTTTTGTCCACAGAGACTGACAGTGCGGCAAGCGATAGTGGTTAATCGGTTTAAATTGTGTTAGGGTTAAAATCCCATATTGTCAATTTCAAGTTATAACTTATTCTTTGTTAAACTAACCATGTATAACATTAAGTATGTTGAGCTGGTTGATTATTTAAAAAAAAGTTTATTTATATACCTACCTTATTTCTTAATGCGGTAAGTAGGAATTGACGTAACTCTTAAATCAATTTGACATTTGAAATTATGCCATGTGCTTATTATTGTTTATCTACGACAGTGTGTAAAATTGCCTTTTAGTTGGCAGTTTTAAATTTGTAAAACGACTGTTTAATAACATGTTTTTATTAGTTTACGTTATTAATAGCAAGGTGCTTAAAAAAATTAGGCATTAGGCACATAGTTAGTAGCAACGTGTTTTAAAATTTTTAAAACACTCAAAATCAGGACCGGTTGCTAGTAATTCTAATTTACATCTAAATATTTTTTATATTTACCGTATTTTTTAGATTCTATCGTAGATAAAATATTGTGCGATACACATGCGTAAAGCATCTTTAGTCACTCGTGGGGCTTAAAACGCTCGCTCACTCGCGTTTTAACTCTACCCCACTCGTGCCTAAAGAGTAGCTTTACGCACTTGTATCGTAAATTACTATTTTATTATACCTCCAATACTGGAAATAAATTAAGCACTAAGAATTTTTGTCGTGATAAATCGAGAGGGTATATTAATATTGCTACTATAGTTACGAGAATTATTTACGTTTTTGTCGCGTCCACGTCCGTTGTTGCATTCAGTCGTTTCCTTCACAACCTTCAAAGCTCGGCGAGCTTTAATCGCCTGTTTTTGCACCCTCAGGCGTGCTTTAAACGGCGATTCTGATGCAGGTATAATAAAAAAACAATTTTCGTTAACATCTCAGCTTCTAAATAACATAAAAATACAATTTTGACAGCTAAACATACATTTTCAGGGCTAAGAAATGCAATCATATCCAAATAAATACTCTAGATTCAACTAAGAATTATTTTAATTTATTTATTTGGTGAGGTATGGCTTTTTATGCAAATTTTCTTATACGAATAACAAGTTTAACGTTTTTATTTTTTGAGCAACCAGAGGCTAAACGTATCATCACCATCATTGTCATGATCAGTTTCATACTGGTTCTGGGTGTCCTCGTCGTTCGTACAATCACTGTCGCACTGGCAAAAATCGGTACAGGACAACTTAAATCATTCTTATGTTTGATACATACAGGGAAGATTCTCTCAAGGGTGCTACTAGGGATAAAAGTATGCAAGGAAAAGCACCAATTCAATATGAGGCCAGAGATGACAAAAACATTAAACATATGCCAATGAACAGCTGCCTTTCACATTACAAGACAAAGGCTGACCTGACAAAATGTCTTGCTGCAAAGACTGTAGAGTACAACAGTTCATCACAAAAACTGGTCGTTACTTTTTCTTCAGGGTGTACCAGAAGCAACAAAGACACTGTTGATATTCCAGGCTGTCCTGTCATCACAACGAAACCCACCAAATGCAAGGATGGTGTTCTTCTCCACAGATACCGATGTCCTGGTGTTGGTCATAGCTAATTATGACTTCATGCTGAAGAATACGTCGATTTCAATAGTCCTTGGGATTATCGAGATAGAGCCAATAAGGAGAGCTTTAGGGGCAAAAAGGGCACAGGTTTTGCCAGCCTTCCATGCGTACACTGGCATTGACAATACTGGATGGCTCTCTCGTATAGGCAAAGCAATCTGACTGCAAGCCTACATGAAGGCACCTCCAGATATAATCAGTTTTCTGCAGATGCTTTCAACAGAGACCGAAACTATGTTGTAAACTCTTGCTAGGTTCGTCTGTTTCGCTTACTCTCCCAAAGGCATCAATATCAATAATATCCCCTAACTGCGATGGTATCGATTTTGCAAGCATATGGCAGAAAGTGAGAAGCTACCTCCTACTCTTGGAGCTCTAAAACAACATGTCCCTCAGAGTCCATATCCAAGCCAGAGTGTGGAGACAAGCTAATATTGCTTTGCAGGATTCTCAGCTGGTACCCATGCAGAATGGCTACCACAAACAGTTGGATGGTCAGCTGAAACCAACCATGACAGATGTTCTTCCAGCTCCAAAGGCAATAATTGAAATGATTAGTTGGAAATACAAAACAGATTGTTCTTCTGCAAAGTGTTCCTGCCGAACAAATAAGTTATCCTGTATTGATCTTTTCAGTGCGACAGTGATTGTAAGAACGACGAGAACACCCAGAACCAGTATGAAACGGATGATAACAATGATGGTGATGATATGTAACGACTCTCTGGTTGATCAAAGAATTAAAAACAGTAAACTTGTTGTTCGTGTAAAAAAATTGCATAAAAAGCCATACTTCACACCAAATAAATAAATCAAAATAATTCTTAGTTAAATCCAGAGTATTTATTTGGATACCATTGCATTTCTTAGCCCTGAAAATGTATGTTTAGCTGTAAAAATTATATTTTTATGTTATTTAAAAGCCGAGATATTAACGAAAATTGTTTTTAAGTCAGCCATTTTGTAAAATCCAAGATGGGACTACATAAAACTCAGGGGAAATGGAAACATTGTTTTTCTTATTGCTTATACTATAACCTTTCCAAAAATGTACTTTTTGAAACTCTCCAAAAATATCCGGCGAAATTACTTAGTGAACCTGACTATTCAACTAACAACTTCCTCTATATCTAAAGATTGAAATCCTTTTAAAATATAATAACTATTTGCTTTTATGAATCAAATACAAGTTTCAACTTAAATTCGTACGTTCAGTTTGTTAGTAAAACATAGAAGTTTGATCTGACATTACAGAATAAAATACATATTGTCAAAAAGTAATTTAATCAATTGTTAATATTTTCAAACTTGATTGAAATAAATGTAAAGTTCTAAATGTTATTCTACCTCCAAAATGTTCACATTTCGAAATATAATTGTCGAAAAACGTTGAGTACTCAAATCACTGTTGAATTTAGAAAAATAATATTCTTCTAAAATTAACTTCAATATAATTACAATAGTTTAAAGATTTGGCGCACCAAACTTACATTATAATTTCTTATTATTTTGTAAGAAATTGTCACTAACCTTCTGAATGTTTATTTCTTGTACCTGAATGTTCTATCTCAGCTCCTAACTGGACAGATTCTAGACAGCAAACCTCTCCTGGTTGTTCCCGACCAAATCAAAAGCTCGTTGTAGCTCTTTGAAAACCCTATTACTTGAATAGACAGTTCTACAGCATACCACAACACTCACTTTCACTGGTTTTACTGGCTTCGTAGTAGTCTAATATTTACAATAGAATATACTACGTTAAATGAATTCAAATAATCTTGAATTATGTTCTCGAATAATATTTGTGACTTAAAGTCAAATTTGATGGTAGAGAATCCTTTATTTCTACTACATATCGAATCAGCAATTATTATTTTTTCAGAATGAATGGAAATTTAACCCTTAACGTGACTATTTCCCGTAGATCCTGAATTCAAGTTATTTTGTTACTCAAAAAAACAAACAACTTTGTGGTTGCCCTTACTAACCCACCAGTTAAACATACAACTGTTATATCACATGATATCCATTAGATATCTGGATATAAATATTTAAATTAAATGTATCATACATGATGTATACTGCATTACACGCTGCGCTAACTGCTCCACGCACGCGCTGGCAATTCCTGCGCTCCAGGTCTATTTAATGTAATGCACTCATTTTTGTCTTATACAACAGTTATCCTGTATTTGTTGATTCTCATTTTTGGCAAGGATAAAGCCAGCACTATGTGCAAATTAGTATTTTTTTTGTATTCCTTGTTCAAGCAAAAATAATCAAAATTTAATTTTTTATTGTGTTCACCCTGAATATATTTGTATGAAATTGTACCGGTTTCATGCGAGGTAAATATATAATATGTATGCAAAATATCATCTTCCTCCGACAAATAGTTTTTGAGCTATACTGCCAACAGACAGACAGACAGACAGACAGACAAACAGACAGACAGACAGACGGAATTCAGAAAACCTCTTTTTTGTAATTTCGGGACCTTGAAACGTGAAGATCTGAAGAAATCTCGGAAGGTAATTTTTTCGTGATTACTATACTTTCTTAATCTTTCAGACGAGGGAAGTAAAAGAGAAATATGATACGGATAATGTGCTTTAATCCTAAACGCAAAGAAGGTTCTACGATCAAAATATACTGTGAACGGTGTAACCGATACTGCTGTAATCAGGGGTGTTTAGAAAATCGCTCTAAAGCGTGTGAAAGCCTTTACAAATGTTTAGGTTGTAATAAAATACTTAAACGAGGTGGTAAAATGGTTGAAAAGGGTAGTCAAGTAAACGGATGTGAATGGGGAACTGGTAGAAATTGTTTTTAGGAGATTGAAATACTTAAACATACATGTTATATGCAATGGCTCTGACAAAAAG
This sequence comes from Agriotes lineatus, assembly GCA_940337035.1. Classification (NCBI taxonomy): domain Eukaryota; kingdom Metazoa; phylum Arthropoda; class Insecta; order Coleoptera; family Elateridae; genus Agriotes; species Agriotes lineatus. The sequence goes on from CALNHX010003037.1 coordinate 99,193, forward strand.
GTAGGATATATATTCGAAAAAGTCAAAAATCTGGTGAAAAAATTGTTGGTTGTAAAATCTGTCAGCCTGTCAATAAAAGAAGTTCTAACTAATAAATGGACTTATACAGAAATATATGTATTGTTCGATTATGAGGCTATGCATAAAACCGGTGCACATATTCCAGTCGTAAATAACGACTTTAAAGATAAAGTTGATTATTCCAAGAATAACGAAGATTTCTGTAAATGGTTAATTTCAAGACAACATAAAGAATAGACAGCTATTGCACATTATGCTGAAGGTTATCATTCTTATTTTATTTTAGAGTATTGCCCTGAAAGCGGTATAAAATATTTCTGTATATATAGCAGGTCTAAAATAATGTTACTGGAAATAACGAATATTCGATTAAGACTTAACAATAGCAGTAATTTTGTTCAAGAACATTTAAAAACTTTTCTAAAACATTCGGACTAATTGAATTTAAAAATCTGAAAAGAGCTTTACTCAGAACTTTCCTCGCAAGTGGACGTTGTGACACTAAATACATTTAGGAATCAAAGGAAACTAGGGATAAAAATATCTTAACATTCCTAATAACACTGAAACAATAAAAGGAAACCCTTAGTATTGCGATTTACATAAATTTAAAAAAAATAAACGCAGGGCCACGCAGGGCCCCCGCATTCGTGCGATGTGAGTTGTATTAAACAGAACGCTCTTATCGTTGTTTCTTTTGTCTTTATTACATTTGCCCTGTATCTATTGGATCCCATTTTTGTGAAGGGTAAAGCTTGAGCTATGTGAATTATTACTTTTACTTGTTTCTCAATTAAAGCAAAAGTAAACAAAATTTTATTGTTTTAAGATGCTCACTCTGCATATGTTGGACCAAAAGTTGCTCATGTTCGTCAAGTTTAAAAATCTAAACTATGCGTAAAATAGTACTTTTATTTAAGTACTAGTTCTTGAGTTAAAGTAAAAATAGGCAGAATTTTATTTTTTGAAGGTATTCACCTTATATACGTTTTACCAAAATTTTCTCGGTTTATGCCAGAAAAGCATATAAATCTCCAACAAATGTTTTGAGTTATATCGGCAACGCTGAGCTCCATAGCTGAGTGGTAAGCATTCTGGCTACCGATCTAAGGGTCGAGAGTTCGATCCCCGATACCGGTGAGCATTTTAAAAATAAAAAAATGCGGATAAAAACCTCTACTGAATGCCATAATTCGGAAGTGATGTAAAGTCGTGGGTCCCATGTTACTACGATGTCTAGCATGTAAAAAATCCCTTGCTAAGGTTAGAACTCCTTAGTGTCGTCAAAATTCTAAGTAGAGCTAAGGTACCTGGTACTCTGCATATCTAGACCTTGTCCATGGGGTTGGCAAAAAGGCCGTATAAAGATCTACTTGCTAGACATGCGTCTCCCCACAAATACTACTACTACTACTACTACTACTATACCGGCAACAGATAAAGGTGATTTTTTCACGATTACAATACTTCCTTCGTATTTCAACCGAGAGAAGTAAAAATGTTATTTTTGTATTAAGTAAGCGAAATTAATTATTTTACAGCGTAAGCGAGTCTAGGACACAACGCCCACTAGTCACAAACCCCAACTCAGAATTTGGTCATAACACCTAACTTCGATTCTGGTCACAACGCCCAACTTGGTCACAATACCCAATTTTCATTTTGGTCACAAAGCACAACTTGGTCATAATTCCCAAAAACGATATTGATCACAACGCCCAACTTGGTCACAACGCCCACTGACGCGTTATAGAAGAGAGCTATCGACACCACTGAAAACACCTTTTGGTCATAACGCCCAAATTAGATTTTGGTCACAACGCCCAACTTGGTCACAACGCCCAACTTTGATTCTGGTCACAACGCCCAACTTGGTCATAACGCCTAAGTTTGATTTTGGTCACAACGCCCAACTTCGACTTTGGTCATAACGCCTAACTTTTTTGAAGCACATTTTTATAGAAATGTTCTGGCTAGATTGAAGTTCATCGCTGAATACGTGCAGGCACCCAAGTAAGTGTGCAGCCGTGCAGACCTTATATTTCTATATATGTATCTAGTAATTAAATAATGTTGAATTTTAATTGTTTTTATTGCAACATGATTGACGTGGTCGGGTTACAAGTCAATGAAAAGATTAAGCACACATACATTTTAAAAAATATATTGTAGTCGAAAGTGTTGAAATTGTGGGAAATATTTAAAGTCGCGGCTTTTTTGGAGCGATTGTCCAGTAAGATTCTTGTAAGCTCGGCCAGCAGCGGAGTTGTTTTATTTAGATACACTTACGTTTTTGTTATCTGTTTCCATATATTTTCTCAGGATAATTTTTATAGTAGTGAAATAATTTTCTTTTTCTATGACCACTACTAAAAGTAGGCCCTTCAGGGCTAGCTTTTTTCACTAAAAGTGACGTTTTATAATTTAGCTTGTTAAAAGTGAAATCACTGTTTACATTTAGCCCATGTGCTAAAAGTGAAGTGAGGTTATAAAACTACAATTTCGAACTGGAAGTGAGGTTGTAAAGTCATTCTAGTTCCTTCTTGCGTTAGAGGTAAAGTGTTTTTTATAAATAATTAAAGCGTTATGTAATGAATAAAGTGAAATGTATACATTTACAGTTACCTTTGATAACTGATTTTGACTGCAACTGGCTCCAGAAACATTCACCTGCATGTTAAGGCCATCTCTTTATTATGACATAAATTATAACTGTCATAACTGCAAACCTTTGTTAAATCGACATTTATGGAATAATAACAGTAAATTAAAGGAAATAGAAAAAATATTGTGTGCGAACTCGTGCTAAAAGTGGTTTATGCAAGAGACGTGCTTTAAAACTCAGCCTTCGGCTTCGTTTCATAGTTTTCATGTCTCGTGCATAAACGGCCACTTTTAGCACTTGTTGCACAAATAGCTATTTTCCAATACATATTTATAAAACTGTATTGTATCTGTGCAACTCTTCATGGTAAAGCAACGTTTTAATGATGAGAATGGACAAAGAGTTACGGTAGTGAATAAAGTAGTCAATAATCCACAGCAACTTACAAAATATAAACATGTTATCGTGGGACCTAGAACACAACCAAGTAATATGATTACATTATTTAAAATTATTTATTCAATTTTAAAACTTATTTATACAGGGTCCGGCAGAATGATCGACCCTATTTAAATTGTTAATAACTGTTTCTAATTTTAATTTTTTTTTTAAATGTAAAGTAAAAACTTGCCAATTTTAGTTACAATATAATGTATTGATTAAAAATATTAATACTTGGTTCAAATTAATGTGGTTATTATTCAGTAGTTGAAGGAATTGTTCACAAAACGTAACCTGAACTTCTAAATCTCGTGGTAGTAATAGGTGCACGACTTGAATTTGGTAAGACTGAAATTTTAAATCCTTTAAAATACGACAGAGTTCTGTCTGATAGACCCAACTTGAATTTGATGAATTTAATCAAATTAAGGATTAGGTTAATCTGTATTAGTGTGAAAATGAAGTTTGAGTGTGAGTGATGTTATTTTTAAAACCTAATATTTTTAATAAATAAATTATATTGCTACTAAAATTGGCAAGTTTTTTACTTTACATTTTTGAAAAAAAATAAAAATATTTTAAAATATGAAACAGTTATTAACAATTTAAATAGGGTCAGTCATTTTTCCGGGCTCTGTACAATTAATTGTATGGATATTGGAAAAAGTGTTATATGCTACATGTGAATAAAGATATTTATATCCACTCGGCTGTCTCGTGAGTTAAAGTTTTGCCTTTATGGTTAAAATGCCTCTATTCACTTGTACCACACATAATTATTTTCAAACACCTACCTATAACATAGAAAAAAGGACAAAGGGGAGAAAGTCGTTACTGAGATAGATGACGTAGTGGAAGTATGGCGAAGATACTGTGAAAACTTATACATAAGCGAAGTAGACGACCAAGAAGCAGTACACTTTCCTTCCATCATGGAAATCGAACAGGAGCCTGATATATTAAGAGAAGAGGTAGAGCAAGCTATTCGTCATTTAAAAAACAACCAAAGTACAGGTGAAGACAATGTGAGTGCAGAAATTCTAAAACATCTTACGCCAAAAGGTGTCGACCTATTATGGGAAATTTACAATACGATCTGGCAAACGGGACAATGGCCAAAGGACTGGAGTTCATCCACTTTCATTCCACTGCATAAAAAAGGGTCAAGTCAAAAATGTAATAATTACAGAACTATCGCACTGATATCCCACCCAAGTAAAGTTATGCTCAGAATCCTACTAAATCGACTCAAAAACTTCTTAGAGTGGCAGATCCCAGAAGAACAAGCTGGGTTCCTAATCGGAAAAGGCACCAGAGAACAGATCATGAACGTACGCCAAATCATTGAGAAGGCTTGACTATAGTAAGGCCTTTGACTGCGTGAATTGGCCACAACTCTGGAAAGTGTTACTAGACATGGGAACTCCTTTACACCTCGTCATACTATTAAGACAGTTATACAACAACAGCACAGGAATAATCAAAATCGACAACAAGACCTCCAAAACCTTTAACATACGGCGCGGCGTACGCCAGGGATGCATCTTGTCACCCTTGCTATTCAACATCTACGGAGAATACATAGTAAGGAAATCTCTGGACGGTTGGGAAAGTGGAATAGTTATTGCCGGCAAGACAATAAACAACCTACGCTACGCGGACGACACTAACCTCATCGCGAAAGAGGAACAGGATATGTCAGAGTTGATTGAAAGGGTTGACCAGGAGAGCTTACACTTCGGCCTAAAACTAAATCGGCAGAAAACAAAACTCATGGTAATAGACCGCACCAACAAAATAGAAACCGCACCTAACATTCGTGATGTGGAAAATGTCAATGAAATAGTTTTTTTGCACTTGCGGGACTAAAGTTGGCACTTTGTCACTTATTTCAGGGACTAAAGTAGCTCATTTTATCTCTAGGGACAGAAGTAATTACTTTAGCCCCTAGGGACTAAAGTAAAAAATGTTACCGTATCTATGGTAATCTATGGTAAATTCGGGGTTAACAGGTTAGGTTTCGCGTCAGTTTTGACATAAACTGACGCAAAACCTCATCTATTAACCTCGAATTTGACATAATTGTGAGCTCTTGTCATAATGACTTACAGTGCCACCAACTTTAAAATTTAGCAAAGGCTACTAATTTTAAAATAATTGTAACTAAAATGTCAATAAATGACGTTTAAAAAAACGGGTTTTCGTTTTAAATCTTCCTGCAACGTGAAAAAATAGTATATGCAACTCGGAGAGAATGCTATTTTGCTTCAGTGCAATTTCTGACTCTCGGGCTTCGCGCTCGAGTCAGAAATTGTACCTCAGCAAAATAACGCATTTCTCTCCCTCATTGCATAATCTACTATTCCAAGACCGGGAGTAGAAGTCGGTTTCTATAGCATCAAAATTGTGACAGAAGTAAAACATTTACTCCCTAGAGACTATAGAAGATAAAAATTTCCCTAGGGAGTTTTCATTATGACTGACAGAACAATTATGTCAAATTCGAGGTTATCAGGTTAGGTTTTGCGTCAGTTTTGACACAAACTGACGCAAAACCTAACCTGTTAACCCCGAATTTACCATAGATTACCATAGATACGGTAACATTTTTTACTTTAGTTTGTGTCAAAACTGACGCAAAACCTAACCTGCTAACCTCAAATTTGACATAATTGTGAGCTTTTGTCATAATGACTTACAGTGCCACCAACTTTAAAATTTACCATAGGCTACTAATTTTAAAGTAATTGTAACTAAAATGTCAATAAATGACGTTGAAAAAAACGGGTTTTCGTTTTAAATCTTCCTGCACGTGAAAAAAATAGTATATGCAACTCGGAGAGAACGCTATTTTGCTTCAGTGCAATTTCTGACTCTCGGGCTTCGCCCTCGACTCAGAAATCGTACCTCAGCAAAATAACGCATTTCTCTCCCTACTATTACCTAGGTTCCCATACAAATAATGAGGGCAATTCGTCAACGGACATAAAAAGAAGAACAGCGCTTGCCAAAACAGCTATGACTAAACTAAAAAAAATTTGGAAAGATCGTCACATTACGAAGGCAACAAAATGCAAGTTAGTGAGAACACTGGTGTTTCCCATTGCCATATATGGAGCGGAAGCATGGAATTTGAAAGCTGTAGACATTCAAAAGCTGGACGCCTTCGAGATGTGGGTTTGGCGAAGACTCTTGAGGATCCCCTGGACAGCACATAGAACGAATGTGTCCATATTGGGAGAACTAGAAATTCAAGAAAGACTGTCAAGTGCAGTAAAGCGACAAATTTTGAAACACTTTGGACACGTCACCAGAAGGAAGGATGACAACCTGGAAAAACTGGTTGTTCAGGGGAAAGTAGAAGGCAAACGCCCTCGAGGGCGTCCCCAAAACGCTGGATTGACCAAGTCAAGGAATTTCAAGAAAATATTAGGTGCGCTTCAGACAGAGACAAATGGAGAAACATTGCCCAAACTACAACTTAAATAGCAACCATTAGATCACGACACTTCAACTATGAAGTATACGACCAGAGAGACAGAGACCTATAAAGTTGTAAGTGCTTTATCCACTAAAGCCACATTGCTATAGTAACGCTTTAATAATAATAGTGGATAAAATTTACTTTTTCTACGACCACTACTAAAAGTAGGTTTTTTATCACTAGCTTGTTTCACTAAAAGTGACGTTTTATAGTTTAGCGTGTTTAAAGAAATCAGCTGTTTACTTTTAGCGCATGTGTGGTATAAAGTGAAGTGAGGTTATAAACCACAATTTCGAACTGGAAGTGAAGTTGTAAAGTTATTCTAGTTACTTCTTGCATTAGAGGTAAAGTGTTTTTTAAATAACTAAAGCGTTATGTAATGAATACAGTCAAATGTGTAGTATTAATAATTACCTTTGATAACTGACTTTGACAGTACTGGCTCCACAAACATTCACCTGCGCGTCAAGGCCTACCGTTTATTATGACATAAATTATAACTGTCGTAGACGCAAACCTTTGTTAAATCGGCAACAGTAAATTTAAGGTCGCAGAAAAAATATTGTATGCAACTCATGCTAAAAGTGGTTTATGCATGAAACGAAGCCGAAGGCTGAGTTTCATAATTTTCATGTCTCCTGCAGAAACCTCAATTTTTAGCACTTGTTGCATAAATAGCTTATATCTACGACAGTGTGTAAAATTGACTTTTAGTTGGAAGTTTTAAGTTTGTGAAATGACTGTTTAATAACATGTTTTCATTAGTTTACGTCGTCAGTAGCAACGTGTTTAAAAGATTTAATTAGGCACGTCGTCAGTAGCAACATGTTTTAAAATTTTTAACTACGCAAAATTATGACCGTTTGCTAGTAGATAATCCTAAGTTACATTTAAATATTTTTTTCACTACCTTCTTTGTAAGTGATCCCTACACTGTCAAGTTTGAGGGATGTAGACTTCATTTACAAAAATTGTTACTGTTTCCATGACAATGTACTTACTTCCCTAGAGAAGTGAATTACTTACATCCCGCATGTACGTATTACAACTGATAAGATGCCATGTCTGCCACTTGGTTAACACGAAGAAAACCATTGTCGTTCGTACTATTATCAATTTTTAATCAGAATACAAGCACAAAGCTCACAAAACAGCATTTGCAATCGTATTCACGCATTTTATTCAAGATTTTTTCACAGTGCGTTTATAACTGTCAAACAAAACATCACAGCGCTATAAAGCTATTTTATTTACAACTGTTAAACAATACCGTTGTTATTTTGCGATTATTTGTCAATTATGATATATATTATTAACTAAAATCACAATGCCTGTTGTTTATATTTGAGGAGCAGACTTGCAAAACGCATTTTGTCCATTTTTTTCACTTTTGAGTTATAGGTGGCGTTGCGTTCTCTATGTCAATAGGCAACTGTATTTAATAATTTGGTCATTCAAATCCAATTTTGTCCTATAGAAAACTCTCTCTCTCTCTCTCTTCAGCAGCCTTTTTCCGTCCACTCCTGGACATAGGCCTCCCCTAGTCACTAAAGTCACTAAAACATCCTGGACATTCAAATAGCATTTTGTCCGCGGAGTTTTGACAAACTAACAGCAGTTTGTCCATTGAACTTGGACAAACTGCAGTTTGTTTGACAGTTGATATTAGTAATACATGTAAACTTGCTTTGTGATTAGTTTCTGTGAATCTCTTTGCAAAATAATGAATGTTAGTGAGGGTGAACATGTGGTTGGTGTTGAAGACAGAGGCAGTAGAAAGCGTAAGCAAACTATTACCAGTAGGGAACGAAAAAAGGAAATTAGGTAAGTTTGTGGAATTTGTAGGTTAGAATATAATTTATGATTAATAAAAATGATTATTTGTATTCAGATACGCCGATCATGATCCAAATTTAGATTGCTTTGAAGCTTTATGTCGGCATAAAAAAGAAACTGGACCATTGCAATGCAAAACTTTTTCCAAGAATGATATAGAACTTTGCCGCCAAAAATTTTTTCACGAAGCAAGCAAAATTAAACAAGATGGCATTCTTGCTCAATTAATGATGGTAGAGGCTCCTAAACAGAAGCGATGTCGAAAGTCTAACGGAAAATCACATGATCTGTCCGTGAAATACTTTGTAAGTTTTTTAAACTTAAGCTCACTACTAGTTTTCCATTTTATTATTTTTTTAGCTATTGAGAAATAACTTGAAAGAAAGGGTATGTCAAAAGATGTTTATGGCAGCGTTTAGTGTAGGCTAGCATCGGTTGCATAATATTGCATCAAAAATCAATAGGGGAGTAACCAGTTTCGTAGAACATCAAGGTGGATATAAGCGTTCCTCAAAATACAAAGAAAAATTTGAAAAAGTGAAAGAGTTCATTGCCAATCTAAAAGGCCACGAAAGCCATTATAACCGCAAAAAATCAAGAAGAATTTATTTACCTTCTGATTATAATATATCAATTTTAACGGAATTGTATAACAAAAACACTCCCGAGAATTTGAAAGTGAATTATAAGTATTTTTCCAGAATTTTTAACAACCACTTCAATATTGGATTTGGCAGTCCAGCGACTGACGTTTGCAGTTATTGTGTGCGAACCTCAACGCAAATAAGTAATGCTAAAGATAAAAAAGAAGCGCGCCATCTCAAATCACTGTTAACAGTACATAAGACTCGAGCGAAACAATTCCATAAAATGATGAACGAGTCGCAAAATGCAGCCAATACTGCAACATACTGTTTCGATCTTCAGCAAGTTCAAGTACTGCCTAAAGTGCCTATTCAGGAGGCATTTTACTCCCAACAGCTTTCACTGTATTCTTTTTGTATAACGAAAGTTAATTGTGAGAATCCTACATTTTACATCGGGTTAGAGCATCAAGCAGGAAGAGGAGCAACCGAAACTTCTTCAGCACTACTTCACTTTTTGAAATGTTCAGAGTTCTCTGCAGATGTTCATAGTTTAAAACTCTTTTCGGATGGCTGCGGAGGACAAAACAAGAATAGCCATGTTGTTCATATGTTAATGTTATGGCTTAAAAACTTTGCCCCAAAAACAATTCAATCGATTGAATTAATCTTTCCTGTCAGGGGTCACTCATATCTACCAGCGGATAGGATATTCGGGCGGGTAGAGAAAGTGTTACGGTCCCATAGCGTTTTAAAGAAACCTGAACAATACTGGGATGTTTATTCAAAGGTAGGAGATGTTCACAAGTTGGGTACTGACTGGTTAGTACTCTTGGATATCAAGAACGCTTCTGTTTGTCTGAAAAAGCTGAAAGGTATTAAAGAAGCAAAAAGAATCATAATAAAAAAGTCATCCAAAAGAGACTGTTGCATCTTAGTAAAATCTGAAAACTTCGACAGAACTAATGATATCTCCAAAAAATTTGAAACGTTGTTAAAACCTAGAAAAAGGCTTGAACAAGTTCAGCTACCAGAAGTCCCTCTGCAACATGAAATAAAAGTCAAGAAATTGCAAAGTTTGCGCAAACTACTTGTAAGTCTTTCTGGAGAAAACTGGAAAGAGGATCCAGATCTAGAGTGGTTCGTACCCATTTTAGCAAGTCAGGAGGTTCTGTACAATCCAAAATCTGCCAATGCCAGTGAGGACCTTGAAGATGAAGAAGAGTCAGATGAAGAAGAAATTAATATAATATAATCTAGGTGGTACTCTGTAATATACTTTCTGTTAATAAATAAAAACTTTAGTATTATTATTTTTTCCTAGAAGTTACTTGGGATACACGTTTTCGCGTTTTTGACATTGCATGGGCAATCAAAACAGCCATAGTCCACAAAAGACAATCAAAAAGCATTTTGTCACACAATTTTTTGCTAATTACAGCTTTAGAGAAAAACATTTATGTGCCAAAATTGTATATAGTACTTACTAATTTTTTCACAAATTTTGTATGTGATAATTTTTATGATACATTATATGCACAAGAAGCTACAGTTTTTTGAGTTTCCTGAAAAATTACAAAAATGGACATCATGCGTTTTGCAAGTCTGCTCCTCATTTCATAATTACATCGATACCGCCATAAATGCATGGATACCACCATAATTACATCGCTAATACGGATTTATGTGCATATAATCAAACAGGCCATAAACTGCTTTTTCGAGTTGACAGTTATCAGTCTGTCAGTTTGAAAATAATAATTTACACTTCTTTCGTCCCAAACCTAAAATGTAAAACGATAGCGACAATAGTGCTGTATTCCCCCTGAAGTACGCCAAGCCGGCAAACAAGCTACACAAAATTTACTCCCAGAAAAGTCGAAAAAAACTTATGATATCGCATACAAAAATTTTCTGGAATGAATGTAAATAAAGTAGTTGTAAATAAAATAGCGTATTTCACTGGCATATAATAGCTATTATTAGTACACTCAGATGGCTTAAAGAACTCGCTCGCTTCGCTCGCTCGTTATTTAAAAGCCATCTTCGTGTAATAATAGCATCCATTATATGCTCGTATAATAATATACTAATAATTTAGCAAATGTCATAATTTTACGCCAGGTTATTACCTACAATTTACTTTACAAAAGGAAATATTGGTAGTGAAAAAAATTATGTACTTTACACAGGATGTAGGTAATATACTATTTTTTACTACCTTATTTGTAAGTGATCCTTCCACTGTCAAGTTTGAAGGATGTAGAAAACATTTGCAAAAATTGTTACGGTTTTCTTGACAATGTACTTACTTCCCTAGAGAAGTGAATTACTTACATGCCGCATGTATTACAAATGATGTCGTGTCCGCCACTTGGTTAACCGGAAGAAAACCATTATCGTTCGTACTATTATCCATTTTTTTATCAGAATACAATCGCATAGCTCACAAAACAGCATTCGCTATCGTATTCGCACATTTTTTCCAAGAATTTTTCACAGTGCGTTTATAACTGTCAAACACAAAACGCCACAGCGCTATAAGGCTACTACAATTTAGCAAATGTCATAATTTTACGCCAGGTATTACCTACCATTTACTTTGCATAAAGAAATATTGGTAGTGAAGAAACTATGTACTTTACACAGGATGTAGGAAGATTTACACCACCTCGTACCTTGCTGCCCTCGTTCGCTTCGCTCACTCAGACATCAAACGGTTCTCGGTAGTGCAAATTTTACCTACATCCCTTGTAAAGTAATATACTATTTTTTATATTTACCGTGTTTTCTAGATTCTATCGTAGACAAATACGATAAACATGCGCAAAGCATCTTTAGTCACTCGCGGGGCATAATATACTCGCTCACTCGCGTTTTAACTCTGCCCCACTCGTGACTAACGACTAGCTTTACGCACTTGTATCGTAAATTACTATTAATCACTAGCGAATAAGTTGTGGTTTTTGTAAATAAAAAAACCATAGGAAATAACACAGTGTGCTTTCGTAACTAACGATACCATTTTGTCAATCTGTCAAGTGTAAAATTTTTTGGAAACATTAAGTTAAAATTTTAATTAGAAAAAACCTCAATAATTGTAGGAGTTGGAAAATCTAATTTTTTTATTAAGTGCGTGAAATTAATAATTTTAAAGCGTGAGAATGTTACTTCTGTTGACGAGGCGATAGCCGAGTCAATAAAGTCATTCAAACGCTCTAAAACATTTCGCGCTCGTAATTCAACAATTCAAACAATATTTTTTCTACAACCGTCAAACAAGAATATCAATATTGTTTCGCCTCGCAGTGCGAGAAAATTCTTGGGGCTCCAATGCGCAAAATGCATTTTTTCACGTCGTCAATGGTAACGTAAATAAATATCTCATTTTTTAACATGTTAAAAAGGGGACATTCGCGCATCGCTATCAATGCGCGAAGTTTGCCATTTTTTAAAGTGTTAAAAAAATGGGATATTTATTTACGTTACCATTGATGATGTGAAAAAAGGCATTTCGCGCACTAGAGCGCCAAAAATTTTCCCGCACTACGGCACGAAACAATATTGCTATTCTTATTTGACGGTTTTAGAAAAAATATTGTTTGTATTACGTGCGCGAAGTGTTTTTGTGCATTCCAATTACTTTTTTGACGAGGTGCACGCACTTAATACAAAAATTACTATTGTGTGACATGCAACACCTACAATAATGTTTCTTTTAATTTCAATTTAAACTTACACATTTACAAAATAACTGACTGACATTTAATTTAATTGCTTTACTTAGTTACTTATCCACCCTTGTCAATAAAGTGTTACTTTTGCAACGAGATTTTAGTAGATAATAGTAGTTTGTATACCAAGACAATGAAGTTTAGCTTTTTATCATGAATGTGGATTTAGTTGCCGAGGCCCGTAGGGCCAAGACAAATAAACCACATGAGGGATAAAAAGGAACTTCAGAGCCGAGGGATGCATTATGTTTTTTTTTAAGCAAGAAATCGCGAAATTGCAACATTTTAACCAACTTTTGTAGGTTATGTTGACGTTTACCTATCTCCCCGCCACCTACAAAAAGTCGTAAAACAATGCCGATTTCTTGTACTTTAATGACGATTGCTACGTTCTTCACTGCCAATTTAAAAAAAGTACAATTTTATAGATATGTGTTGAAAAAACAAGCATGATTTATCTTATCAGAACCGCTAGTAAAGCGTTTTTAGGCTCGAACGAATAAAAAGTTCGTTTTGGATATAACAAGATGTTTTACGAATTAAAATAAGAACCAGTATTTACAACTATTTGTATTTGTTTACTATAGTTACTAACTATTATTTACAATTACAACTACTATTTACATCCAATCAATATTTATACCAACAAGAATATCAGCAACAATTAAATTTAGCTGAAGTAGAAATAACACCAATACCAAGCTAAAAAGCATAAAAGCACCTGGGAAAAATGAAATTCGTAATGAACTATTAAAATATGGTGGCCAACTAGTACTAATAACTGAAAATTATAAACTTTTTCAAAAAATAATAGAACTTATAGAAATACCAATCGACTGGCATAAATCTATAACAGGACCAGTATCAAAAAATGCAAAAACTCGTTCTTTTCAATTACTGTGGAATAACACTCTTGAACTCTACAGATTGGTGGTGGATAATGTGAACAAGAACATAGGCATAGGCAGTCCAATGAGATAGAATACAGTTTATGGGCTTTGTAAGCGTTAGGCAGAAACAGACCTATATGCGATTAACTTCTAGTATTCGCAGAATCAAGGAGTTTTGGTTTTAGAAAACACTGAATTCTAGTATACCTACTAGATTTTAAATCATGTATGTCTACTTCTGTCTAACGCATACAAAGCCCATAAACTGTATTCTATCTCATTGGACTGCCTATGTTCTTGTTCACATTATGCACCACCAATCTGTATAATACAACATATACTGTCCCTCATACATTTATAACACATCGATCTTTTTATCATCCATTTATCAGAAAATGTTATTCCAGATACAAATTTCTACATCTTCTCAAACTAAAAATGCACTTCTCAAAATTTAAATATCTTCTTTCGTGTACGGGGGAGGTTCAAAAATATGAAAATGGTTCAAGAATAAAATACCCTTATTTTTCAAAAAATGTGATTTGAAGAAGTTACTTAGAATTAAAAGTAGTTGTCAAATATAAAGTCACAGTTACTTGCTCCTAAAAGATTTTTTTCTGGTATAGTCTAAATGCGAACCTTCAACTAGGAAACGACAAAATATTACAAATTGTGAATTGTTGCTATAAAGTAGTGAAAATGAATAATAAATCGATCCCATACGATATATGTCACTAAGATGGGAAGAAATCCTCTTTCTCATAATGTCACAGCTAACTATGAGTTCCATATAAAAAATACAACTTTATGTTATAATTCGAATTTAGAAACTTTTTTGGAAAAATGAATAATATTAATACTACTTACCGGAAGTTGAAAATTTACCTACCTATTACCTCACCTTAAAAGTTTAATTTATTATTATTCATTTTAGATACACATTTATCTTACTCTCTGTGCCGCCTGGGCGATATACCCAAAATCAGAGTTGGGGGTTGTGACTAAGTTCGGCGTTGTGACCAAAGTCGAAGTTGGGCGTTGAGACCAAAATCAAACTTGGGCGTTATGACCAAGTTGGGCGTTGTTACCAAGCTGGGCGTTTTGACCAGAATCAAAGTTGGGCGTTGTGACTAAGCTAAGCGTTGTGACTAAAATCAAAATTGGGGGTTGTGACCAAGTTGGGCGTTTTGAGCAAAATCGAAATTGGGTGTTCTAACCAAGTTGAGCTTTCTGACCAAAATCGAAGTTGGGCGTTATGACCAAAACGGTGGTTTTAGTGGCGTCGATAGCTCTCTCCTATAACAGGCGTCGGTGGGTGTTGTGACCCAGTTGAGCGTTGTGACCAAAATCAAAATTGGGCGGTGTGGCCAAGTTTGGCGTTGTGACCAAAATCGAAATTGGGTGTTCTAACCAAGTTGGGCGTTTTGGCCAAAATCAAAGTTGGGCGTTGTGACCAAAATAAAAATTGGGGGTTGTGACCAAGTTGGGCGTTTTGAGCAAAATCGAAATTGGGTGTTCTAACCAAGTTGAGCTTTCTGACCAAAATCGAAGTTGGGCGTTATGACCAAAACGGTGGTTTTAGTGGCGTCGATAGCTCTCTCCTATAACAGGCGTCGGTGGGCGTTGTGACCAAGTTGAGCGTTGTGACCAAAATCAAAATTGGGCGGTGTGGCCAAGTTTGGCGTTGTGACCAGAATCGAAGTTGGGCGTTATGACCAAATTCTGACTTGGGGTTTATAACCAGTGGGCATTGTGTCCAGTCCGCGCGTAAGAATGTTACTTCTTTTGACGAGGCGATAGCTCGTAATACAAACAACATTTTGTCTACAACCGTCAAACAAGAATTGTTTCTCGCCGTAGTGAGCGAAAATTTTTGGAGCTCTAGTGCCCAAAATGCTTTTTTTCACGTCGTCAATGGTAACGTAAATAAATATCCTTTTTTTAACACGTTCAAAAATTACAAACTTCGCGCATTGATAGCGATGCGCAAATGTTTCCTTTTTTAACTGTTGTCGAAAAGGAATATTTTAGTATGCAGGTTTAGTTAACATATGTCATAATTAAAATGAACGTTAAGCCTACTCGAATATTTGCTCCTATGGTTATTTCTTTCTTGCTCAAGTAAGCAATGCATTTTATTTTGTTGCTCATGTTATCGCATTGCTGTTATATATCTATAATTTTGGCCCCATCGGTATTATGGTATTAGAAGTAAAAGTGGTACTTTGTGTGGTGAGATCGGACGCGTACAAGTCCGGGCGAAGCACACAAAGTCACTTACTCCGAATAGCATATGCTATTTTATTTTCAAACGTCCGAACTAATATAAATAAATATATATTTCAAAAATTACGATTATCCAGAAATAACGTCCACGTCAGTTCCCGACAATCAAGAAGGCCATGTCAAAAATATTCGCCGGCGTAAAACTTGCAACTTTTATGCCTTGGCATAAAAGCAACGCATTTACCTTGTCTGTCAAGTCACATAAGTTGTCACTTTTATGACTTTTGTAAATAATAGCTATTATGTTGCAAGTATGAAATGAAGGACTTTTTTAAGGAGCCGCAATTTATGGCCAAGCAAGCGCGGCGCGGCTAACGAGGGACATAAGGCGCGTCTAAAAGTCCACTTTCGTGTGAGTTACATACATAATTTTTTATTCTAATGGGTTGGAAGCGTTTTTTTTTATTATCAAATGACAGCTTGGATCGAGGAAGTCGAGAAAAGTTGAGGAGGTCATGATCATACCTCAAAATGAGAGTGTCTATTTTGATTTCAACCAATGGAAATGTTGTTAGTTTTTGTTGCTATGGTTATTACTGCACAAAAGTAAAAGTTACTAGTATAAAAAAGTGAGAGATTTCGGCCGCTAACCGCTGCCGATATTGATAGCTTTTGGATGCAGTAGAAAAGCGTATCTTATTCAAAGTTCTTTTTTACGTACTTTTATTTTATAAAGAAACATATTTTTGGTTACATTTTAAGTTACATTGCTACATAGTAATTTCTAATTTTTACCTGCTTAAATAAGATATTTCACATAAATGTCAAAATTAAATAAATATTTAACTCTAACTATAGTTTGGTACACCTATTTAATAAATTAACCATTAACATTTTGCACTTTGTTCTTTCTGATTCTTTTCATGTTCTTACTCCCATTTTCTATATTCACTACTAGATTTACTTCAAATTTTTACCTGTTTAACATTTTTATTCCATTCCCACATGATTTTATCCAGATCAATTACTCAGATTTAATTAAACACTTTGAAATACAATTTTGTATTGTTTTTCTTTGAATTTTCGGTTATATGAGAAATATATAATCGTACTATACAATTCTGTTCTGAGCGTTCTATCATTTCATTTTTATCCTTTCTTCTTGATATATGTAGCATTTAATAAATGATTTATCTTATTTTTAAAACTTATATTCAATATATTATATACCATATTCTTTATGTGCAAAACATCAAATAAGATAATACTTAAGGCTATCTCAAAGCGACTAGTGAGATTTCTGAAATCGTTTATTCAACGGCCAATCAAAGCATTCACATTTACTAAGTGTATTTATTTTTAGTAAAACAAAAATATTCTCTGAGTTATTATAAATTGAATCTAATTATCTTTTAGTACTAATAAATATAATTTTTTTAAATAATGGATAATATCATAGCAATATACTGGTAGTTAACGTCTATGTTGTCTACTTCTTTAAATACACCGCATTAAAATTATATTCAGCCTCGAATATGCGTAAAGGTAACATAACCTGAGAAAAACACATTCTGTGTCACAATATTGAAAATAATTGACAACACTACTTCATAACAATTTAATCACATCATATTGAAATTTTACTACAAATACTATAATTTAAGAACTGGTAATGTAACAGATTTAGTTGTTTGCGTGTTCTCTATTTATACGTATAGAGAAGAGACCTTGCAGAGGTTGAAAATCAAGTAAAATTTAATAAAATATGAATTTGTACTGAGTAGGCTATTGAAAAAATTATTAAAATGTATGACTGATTTTGTCTTCCGTTGTCAGCTAATTTCATCATTTTATATAATATAGGACGGGGTATTTTTGGTTAAAATATCAATTTGTCCTGTCTAGGCAGTTGAAAACAAGAATCAAATTATGAAAAATATGACCGATTCTTATGATACTCAAGAACAAGGATGTCCGCACGGGGAAATTTTGTCACCCCTGTTGTGAAACCTGGTGGTGAAACTAAGTGGTACTAAATAGGGAAGATTATCACGCCCAGAGATATGCCGATAATCTGGCAATCTAGGAGAAATTTGATAACACAGTCTCAGAGGTCATTCAAAAACCTGTAAGAATTGTGGAAAGTTGGTGTACCAAAGAGAACCTAAGTGTAAATCCGCAGAAAACGGTACTGGTTTCACTTACTAGAAGAAGGAAACTGGACACGCTCAGACTGACAAACCGCTTCAAATGACTGTGGCGAGTGAGTTAAGAGACTAAATATTTGGGCAAAATCTTGAAAGTTAAGCCAACCTGGAGCTGACACTTATAAAACATTGTAGACAAAAGCAAAACAGCTATTATGGTAACAAAGCAATTACTGGGTAAAACCTGGGAACTTACACCAAGCATGATACATCGGCTGTACATTGTTGTGGTAAGCCCAATGGTTGCTTACGGATTGCTGATCTGGTCGCCAAAAGTAAAACAGAGGCAAGCGAAGGCTGGCTTGTCTATGTATAACAGGGGTGAGGAGAAGCACTCCAACTGCAGCCATGGAAATCCTGCTAGACCTTCCTCTCCTAGATATCATAATCAAGGCAGACGCTACCCGGCTACCACGCTAACACCTGTGGTAGTCGTTAACCACTAAACAAGAAACCTCATCCACACTTTCGACGGCAAGGCTAGCCATCTACCCGGCCAAAGGGCAAAGAGGGCTCATAGAACCACATTGTGGTTAAAACGAGCCACTGGCCTAATCAAAAAGAAGATGAAGCAGAAGCAGTGACTCAATGCTAATCAAACATAACCTCAGCAAACCCTTTAACATCCAACTAGTATGGAGCGAAGAACTGTCACAAAGGCGTGGTCATGAAGGAAAACTATCCTGGTACAGCGACGGAAACAAAACTGATAGCGACACTGGAGCTGGAATATATGGGAAATCCTGCCAGTTTGAAGCCTGTACATCTTTGGCGAAGTATGCAACATTATTCCAAGCTGACACTCATGCTATAGACATTTGTCTACAAGTAAACACAAAGAGGAACTATCAAGGCAAAGATATTGTACAATCCTTAAACCAGGGGTTAACAGGGCTTCGGATAGCTCTTTTAACTATAAATGGCATGGTGTGGGGGCTTTAAAATTTGAGCAGTAGGATTATTAAAATTTGGGCGCCTTGTCGTTACTCACGACATAAAAAACAAAACTAGCTAATTAATAATACGCTACCTATTTTTCGTGCTTCGCTCCATACATATATGACTCGTACAGCTATAGGGGTTGCGGAAAAAACACAAAAAAAATAACAGCAATAGAGGCATTTCATTAAACCCAAAATCGCACTAACACATGAATTATATACATAAGCCGTTAGGTGAAGTGGCAGCAATTTACGTTGGTAGGACCATTGCCTATCAAATGAATTAATAAACCACAAATAGGAATTAATTTCTAATTATTCAAGTCACAAATTGCTAATTATAGCTCAAATTACAACTTTAAGATAACCACCTGTGCTATCGCAATTGACATAAATTCACAACGCCCAAGAGACGCGGCTTATTTGAGATTACAAATACATGCGTATTTCAGCAATTTAGAAACAATTAAATTCTCGCTCTTTAGCGTTAATAAATAATTGAACCAATAGAGTGACTAAACATGCTTCAGTTTGAGTTTTTAAGGGCTTAGTAAGAACTGATATATTGGCGGCATTTGCCTTTGTCGATCAAAAAACGCTGAGAAGGGTATGTATTTACAATTTAGTTCATTGCAATTATCCAGAGATCGGCAGGGAAGATCTTGGTGCGTTGCATTTTACCCAAGAAGACTTCTAAGCCGGAGTTGGCTGCATAATTCTTAGAATCCCATGGTCACCACTGTTAAGAAGACAGAGAACCGCAACAAGAGGCGGCACGGTGTTCTAGAATTCCTGGTTAACGTGTAGATCAAAACCGGAAGACTGAATAGGCCTCATAGGAGCCGTATGCGAAATTGAGCTAGAAGAAGCATTCTTACCAACGACCGATTGTGCAGAAAACATCGCCGTATCGGTTTTCGTTTATTAGAAGACGCAGAAACGCCAGTCTATATATCGGAATTAGTAGCTGTATGCGCCCGTTTGCTAAGAACTAACGCGCTAGCGGCTTTCGTTTGTTTAAAACAACTACGGCTTCAGCCTACCCAACAATTAGATCAGCAAGGCGTGCTTCGTGAAAAAACAATACTAATCGAGCGATTCCACTGTTTTCCAGGGGCCTACTCGGAATCGAATGCCCGCTAACATGCTGCGACAGGAAAAGTTGCAGGTGTTTATCTATAAAGGCAAACGCTTGTTGCGATAAACCTGAGCTCTTTTGCTACAATATTTAGATATAAGGTGGTCCGAAAGAAGGTGCTCATCGCAATAACGCTCTATTGAAATGAAATTGAAACGAGGCGTTACAATATCCTGAGCCTAACTGACAGTCAGGCTGCTATAAATGCCCTAGCCAGCCACCGCATTAACTCAAAATTAGTCTGGGACTGCCTGCAAAACCTAATAACCCTTGTAAACCACAATAGAGTAACCCTCATGTAGATGCTGGAGCATAAGGGGGTAAAAGTTACGAAAAAGCTGATGCCATCGTAAAAGACGAAACAGAACTAGCATTTAAATGGTCCTGAACCAGTATTTGAAATTACCAAAACCTCTGTTCGTGGCTGGTTAGCTGGTTGGATAAAATCATTGCACCATAACTACTGCAACTATGAAAAAGGGCTAAGACACAGCAAGACTATGCTAAAAACGCCATTTAAGAAACTAACAGATAACATACTGTGATTAATCAGATACCAAACTAGGCTAATGACAGAACTAGTAACCGGTTACTGCAACCTACAGAAGTACTTGCATACAATGAGTATCCTAAATGAAGAACCCATATGCAGACTATGTAATGAAGAGGACGAAACAGCCACTCACATAATCGTCAACTGTGAAGCTCTCGCGCAATGGAGACATACACTCCTAGAAGGAGCCAATGCAAAAAAAGCTCCAATTAGAGAAGACTTTGTGAAAAGGTTACTGAACCTAATAAAGATAGCAACACTTTTCACGCAATAAGTGATATGATGAGTAAATACAATAAGCCTCAGGCTGCAGTGTTTGTGGTACTCGAAGGCTGCCATCAATCATAATTCACTAAATCAATCTAAGTGGTTTTCCATGAAAACACTGTTAGATTACTTCAAAATTTAATTATCCACCAATTGTTTGTTCCGGTTGATGTCTTGCAGCCTTGGAATTTAGCACAGAGCATATAAATAATGACATTAAATTCATTTTCATTGAAATCAACCAGTTTGACTAAAAATGTGTTTTAAAAAGCCTACAATAGGTGGACCAATTACTGACATTTTAATTTTTATTTTTTACTTGCAGATACTCGTCTTAAATGGCTGACCGTGCTAGTGGTTTGGAATTAAGAAGGCTTCGGTTTAAAGCCCAGGGGTCGACTTTGGAAATCCGAAAGCAACAAGCTGTGTGTGTTAGAAACGCATACAAGCGATATGGAACCAAACTGAATCCCGTTAACGTCCTCGAAGATCTCAGCATGACCGTTCCTAAAGGATGCATGTAAGTACATAGGGCACAAGGTTGCTTATTTAGTTACTTGTGTTAATTTTAAATCATATTTTGTTAAATGGTGAGCAGTGATCAAGTGTATCTATCAACTAACTATTTTATATGAGCTGTTATACGACAAAACTATAGAACAATTTTTAAAAATTCTCATCTTGGCGAATTTTAATTCTACCAGAGAATTTCCCGCTGAACGGTACTTACTGACTGTTTGGAATGAAAATGCCGACTACAATTTGAGATTAGCATTGCTTTAAGTCTTATAAATTGTTTTTTTTTCATTTGTTCATCATTGCTGGGAGGTATCAAGAATCTTAGATACCATGTTAAAGGTAAATGTATCCACAATATAATTTTTTCTCGCTTTATAGCGCATTATGCATCAGCCATGAGTTGGGTTTTCAGTGTATTTAGCTGAAACCTATTTTTTCCGTTGCGGTGGTAAAATTGCCAAACTTCTGTATCTTCTTGTAGTATTTTCTGTTAGGGAAAATTGTATTGCCACAGCTATTTTTATTTTCGAAATAGCAGCTTGGAATAAAAAGGTGGTATACACCTTACATCGTTCCTTGCGGTTCTTGCCCACAAGTCCTTCCTAAATGCTTGACCTCAATCTCCTTCCAGGTACTCATCCATTAAATATTTGTTGTAAAAATGCATTTCTTACTATGTGCGTTATTTGTCCAAAATTCAGGTTTGCTCAGGATGAAGAACATACGGAGACGATATTTTTATAACGGCAACAATTCAAGAAGAACTAAAAAAATATTGAAATAAGAATCAAATAAAGCAGCCCCAAGGAGGTACCTGGATAAAACAAAAGTGATGTACTCTACAGATAGCCCAGGGTCGATCTGAAGCTTTATATAGGAAACCATGAACAAATTAGAGACAAGCTAAAATTTGGTATATAAATTTGTATTGGGGTCCTTGAAATACCACCAAACCCCACCGGCAATTCGCCGTGCCTGTCACCCCTAAACAACCCCCGAAAAGGGTGAAAATCGGATTTTTTTTAGTTTTTTGGCAATATGCTAAAAACAAAGCTATATATGAAAAAATATAAAGACAGAAAAATTAAGGAGCATCAAATTTCCTATAAAAACGTTTAGCAGTTATATTTTGCTTTACCAGTAGCGGAGTTATGATATTTTTAATAACTGGGTATTTTGTAAGAATACTCCATTACTTATTGGATTTTGACATTAAATATACATAACAATGTATATGGATATTTTGGTAATAGTAATTTATTATACAAGACGATAAAGTTAAATTTTATCTACGAGTGAATCGTTTAACGTCGAGACGAAGTCGAGACGTTAATGATTCAAGAGTAGATAGAAATAACTTTATCGTCGTGGATAATACAATATTTTTTCTATAGCAAGAACTTTAACCATTTCAAAAGAAAATAAGGACAGTCAATCACATTTCAAAATGTCAGTAGCTAGATTGGGTTGCTACGATAATGCGCAGCTGTCATATTTAATTTAAACAAAAGTTAGAAAATTAAATTACTTTATCTATCCTTGATGTTAAAGTGCTACTTTATCTACCCTTGCTGTTAAAGTAAAACTTGACCTTTTGTTTTGATTTGATAAAAGCACACTTTAATATGTGCTATAGAAAAAATACATTTAATACATTCTTACGTCAATAAATTAGAAATAAAGAGCATACCACGGGAGTACTATATTTTAATTTTATACATTATTTTTTATTAGCTAATAGAACTTTACCATTTTACGTGCCTAGTACATGTAACCACATTGAAATCTTCCGCAGGACTTACTCATGGACGTCGTATTACAGATAATACACTTTCTCGCTGGATAGCTGATGCACCTCAATGTTTTTAAATAACTGCAGCTTTGGAGCATTTCTCTGGCATAACTACAGTCGTAAATGAACAGCATGTGGAACTACGAGATTCTCGTATTGAACGTGATCAAAATGATTTAAAAAAGTTGTTTGATTGGTTAGAAATCCGCAACCCATTTCAATCTGATATTAAATAACTGCTGTCAATTAGTACGGGAATTGTTGCAACCAATCATGTAAACTGTGATGAATCATCAAATATTGGAAAATAAGATAATTGGTACTAAGTATAGTGAACTCCATCTTAAACGTACAGACCGAGTCAAACCACATCTTTTGGAGCTACGTCCATAAATTTAAGAAATGAAGTCATAACTGTAAACCCTACACTTCTCTTTAGTAGAATACTTTGTTCAGCGTCTTCCCCCGATCAGAAAAAGGAATGTTTTAAATACGAGCTATGCCCTCTTTCTTTGTTTGATAACGGATCATTGAGAAAGACAACTAAATCTTTACTCAAAATATTGGATAAACTGTGCCCAACCCTAGAGCATTTTTCAGAACCCGTGCTACACTACGTGATTGATGGAGGTCATCTACTACATAAAGTTATATGGCAAAAACCAGAAACTTATTTGGATATTTTTTTCTCAAAACTACAGCTATATTAGTTATCATTATGGCCATAGTTTAACTGTAGTATTTGATGGATACCAGGAATTAGTGCAAAAAGAATAGAACAAAATCGTAGATCCATGGTTAGGAAAACGGCACCAACTGTAGAAATATTTAATTCATCAGTTGTCAAATTTCCACAAGAAGATTTTGTGTCCAACACAACAAATAAGCAATGTCTTATGAAACAACTTGGAAGGTCGTTGTCGGAAAAGGGAATTAAAATTGTATATTCAGATGGTGATGCGGATACGCTTATAGCAACAACTGCTACAGCACTAACTTAGTGAGACGTGTGAAGGGGCCGTGTTTGTAGTAAGTGAAGATACTGATGTAATGGTTCTATTGATCCACTACGATAAACAAAATTTGTATATGCTATGCCCAGAAAGAAGTTGAAAATCAAATAAAACTACTAATATTTCAAAGTTGCAGCATAAGTTGGGACCTTAAAAAAATTTCCGGATGTGATACTACATCTGGCCTGTTTAACAGGGGAAAAATTCATCTGGTCAATACTGTGAAAAAGAAGTTGTTTAATCTTCTTCAAAAATTTTACTATCCAAATATATCCAAAAACAGATTGAGGACCTTAATTTGACGTTTTTTATGTCCGTATACGTCAATAATAGAACAAGTACCGATTTGAATAACATCAGATACATTCTCTACCAGCAGTATGTAGCAAAGCAAAGTTTAAATAAAGATTTTATTCTAGCTTCACTTCCACCGACCATAAATGCAGCTCAATACCATGCATTTAGGACATTTCATCAGCAACCCTACATACTTATCTTGTTTACATGTATGATTAACTTTTAGGATCATGCATGGTTGAATAATAGCTTACCACTCCAGGACAGGGGATGGATTTCTACTGATTCCGGAATTTTTCCAGTTCAGATGGTTCAAGATATAGCCCCCCAATGGATCCTTAAAAAAGTATTTTGCAACTGTTTATCAGGTGGTTGCAGAAATGCATGCTCATGTCGTAAAATGGGCCTAAAGTGTACCTTGGCATGTGGACTGTGTAATGGCATTACTTGTTTTAATAGGGCAGTTGAGGATTTACAAGCGGATAGCGACATCTAAACATGCAGATAAATTATATTGGATAATAAGTAATTAAAAACATACATTAGGTTCATTTACTTAAACGTAACCGGTAAGTATTTTAGTTTATTTAAGAAAAATCAACTGTGCTACTTACTACATAAAAAACTCATATTTTATGTATTATTATAGTTTTAATGTGTTTTGGTGTAAAAGACGTAAACTGTATTAATGTAATGTAATTATTTTGCGCGAAATGTGTACTTTTACAAAATACCCCAATATGATAACTCCGCCACTAGCAAAATATAACTGCTAAACGTGATTTTATAGAAAATTTTATGCTCTTTAATTTTTCTAAATTCATATTTTTTCATATATAGCTTTGTTTTTAGGATATTGCCAAAAAACAAAAAAAGATCCGATTTTCACCCCTTTCGGGGGTTGTTTAGGGGTGACAGGCACGGCGAATTACCGGTGGGGTTTGGTGGTATTTTAAGGACCCCAATACAAACTTATATACTAAATTTCAGCTTGTCTCTAATTTGTTCATGGTTCGACTGGATCGAACCAGGGTTAAGAAGGAACCATCAACATAAATAACAAGGAAGTAGGAAAGGATAAATGATTATGTGTAGGCCTACATGAAGCAGTAGGTTTTTTCGAGAAAAGAAAATCATACGTGTTTTCGCGACGCTGGTTGAATTTGCGCAAGCCTTCCATTTTTTGTAGTTCCGGAATTATTCTTGTACTCGTCCAATTCGCACCTTGGAAAATAAATTTTATAATATTGTAGAACCAGGTTGTTTTTTGATAAGAGATGAAGCTTCTTGGTTACAATAAGATGTAACGGGAGATGGTCAGGCATTACCACCCCTTACAAGGCAGTCTTGGCCTACGTCTAGTTACAAATGAACATACTTCAGTAGTTAAAAGTATTATTGAAATAAATAACAAATACAAATCCTTATATATGATTGAATGGGTGTCGTGTTTTTTCAACCTACTATCAAGATAGACAAAAACACGACAGTTTGCAATTAATGTAGCGTAAGTATGCAAAGTGGTTGTAATATGACCCAGTGCAGGTCTCATAACACAAAGGTTGGCGTAATGCTTCCTATAGTAGTTGCAACTTGACCCAGCAACGTAATGTGCCGCGATTTGTTTACAAAATAACTTCTAGCACACGTTAAATTAGTTTTATATCCTAATTACACGCACTTTTGTGTCTACATAATTTCACTTAATTTTTACACCTTTTTATTAAGCTTTCTGGTCCATGATCAAACATAAGTTTGACAAATACGAAATAATTTAAAGAAATACAAACTAATCGTTGAGAGCGTTCTGAAGATTAAGTTACATCCTGAAAGACTAAGGCATTCCGATTCATTTGTGAGCGTAATTCTAGTAAAGACCTAAGAGGCTCAAAACTAGACCACGATACAAAATAATCTACACACTTTGAAAGCAACACAACACTCGTTGGAAAGAGGTACATGATGGATCAGACAAAATTCAAAAGTGCTTGATGTAATCACAAAATCTCCAAAGATAAACTGGTCATACTATGCTGGCCACAAAACGATACTATCTTGGTATGTTTGGTTGGTTTAATTTTGTTGAAGTTATTATTGCCCTTCTCAACTTAACTTGTTTTCAATAATTTCAAAATAGATTTTCTAGATACTTATAGAAAAACACGTTTTCTATGTGGATTTGTTTAACGGTCTTGTGTGATAATTTCTCATGTGTCCGATAATGATAGTAAAATCTCAGCCAGCCGTGTTTCCAACAGCACGTTAGGCTCTCGGTTCCAGTTGTCATTTCGGTAACAACCGTTAGGTTATGTCAGAGGCGCTATCGCAACCTACAAACTCCGACGCCAGGTTTTCTACCACAAACCATTTCATAATCATTCGTCCTCAGATTAGCTTAATTTTAACAAATTACAACTTCTCAATTACTGGCCCTGAATGGCAACACAGTAAGCCAAGGGTTTGTTTTATTTTTCAGTGAAATAAATAGAAACAGCATAAATAATATATATCTATTGATCTTTGTATTACAAATCAAAATCTCTTAAAATAAAATTAATTATACAAATTATGTACATAGAATAAAATTAAATCTTTTTGGGTTGCTGGGAGCCTATCGAATGCCTGCTAGGATAGGCAGTCAAATCAACGTTTTGAGAATCAGCGGCGCTATGGTGAGATGGAGGCTACTGGAACTAGACTATTGATGCTGCTCGCGGTTTTCGACGGTTGTTGCTGTAACAGATAAAGTAGAACAATTAGATGGAAGCACATGTAAACAACCCCAGTGCAATGTTTTAAGAGTAATTAACACCCTCCCAAGTGTTGTTTCTGGTGTTCGCATATTATTTTAGTGCTTTAGCTTGTATTTAGCTAATCTACGGCGCTGAAAGACTCGTTGGAAATACAAATGTTTACCTAAAGAGCAATTCGATCAGAGAAATAAACATTGCCATCTGGCGGGCGGGCTTTCGATTTGCGGGCTCCGGTATTCTGTAGCAGACTATAAGTTCACCTTTGGCAAGAAGGGAAGCTTCTTTGTCGATTAAGTCTAGTTTTGGCTTATTTCTGGTGATGGTGATAAGCCAAGGTGTCACTTTCTTCGGGGAAAATCGGCTTACGTCGGACGTTATATTTAGCTATAGAGCCGCTATCCAGGGGTTCGTGGCGGCTTCGGGATTCAGGTTGAGGCACCAGATGCCTTTTACTCCACGATATGAACGACGGAGTCGCCCTAACTGGCTGTGGAGATGTGGAAACCTCGGATTGGACCATCAGGGCCTTTTTCTTGTTAAAAAAGCGGCGGAGTTGTTTCAGAGGTGGACAAGGCGGATAAGTTGGTGCTTTAATAAAAGCTTATCACTTATAACGACTTGTTAAACTTTATACGGGCAACTTCATGGGTGTGTGGGAGCTTTAAAGAAAGCTCATTACCCATAACGGCTAGGTGTGCTTATGCTGGTCAGGTTTCTAGGAGAAGGTCTGGGATCGAAACTCACGAACAGGTGGCTAATTTGGCGATCGGTTCAGGCTGGCGGAGCTCCGGGTTATTCTACAGGTGTCAGGGCTTAAGCGCCTTTGGGGTGTAAGTGGTGTGCTATTTTTTCCATAAATGCAACCGGTAGCCTTTTACAGAGCCAATTTGGCAAATTTATTACGATTTTGGAATATATTCAGCTTCCCAAAACACACTTCGTCCAAGATCCCGAATCCGTTTATGAGTTTTTAGGAATTTCATATCACTCTACGGTCGAATACATTCAAGGAGTCCTACCGTTTCGTCAGGCTCTGCTTATCAGCCGATACCACCGGCTCCATATACATCAGTCTATCGTTTCACAACCATGCTACATCTCAGCGCAGTTCTGGAAAGCATATTGTTGTCAGCATGTGGATTCACGCTAATTTCTTGTAGATGATTCTTGAACTACCGTTATCCATCTTTTAGATAAGCTTTGGAGATACTTCTTTTCTATCGCGTGTAGAATTGACACCTGTTTCGCCCATTTTGATTACATTTACAAGCCGAGAAATCTCGCTCAACTTTGGCGGCGACCAACCCACTAACTAAATCCAGCCAACATTTCGCTCAACACTCGGGGTCTGGGACTTCTCTTTATTTTCGTATCTTGCTGACGATAGAGTTTACTAAACCCAGCTAAGTTACTTGTAGTTTATTATCTCGTATTGTATGTGCAAATTACCGTCATTTTTGTATGTAATGATAAGTAAGTTTACTGTTGTGATATAAGTTCTGTGTTGTATTCTCGTTGCCAATGCAGCCACACATTTTAAAGTTCTACCATCACCGAAGAGGTTTTTCTAGTGGAATCTCAAAGTTCATTACTTGCATTCAATTCACCAGGTAACCCTAAAATAAATTATGGAATTTATCTCCGTATCATTCAAGATACAAGTATTTTGACTATCGCAAGCAAACGTCTTTTTATTTTAGTTTACGGCTGGGCCTCTTTAAGCTTCTTAAATGTCGTAAATGGAAATTTACTGGTATTACTTTTTAAGCCCTGTATTTATTTTTCTTGCAATAAGCATATGGCCAGAGTTAAAAATTTGCACCTGGACAGATCTTACATTCCTCGAAGATGACATTTCTGTATAAAATCTATTTGATTACGAATAATGTTGCCGGTGCTATTCCAGTTCCTTCATAGCGGTAACTTGAAGAATTGTTTGAAAAAAAAATGTTTCTAGTAAAACTGAATAAATATATTGTCGATTTCATTCTTGCCACCAACATCATACATTGAAAAATATATTTGCTAATATCTCTCTTGTTGGCCTTTTAGTTTGGAATAATTTTTTTTGTACATTTTAGTGACATTTGGAGTTGTTCAAAGACATCGTTTTGGTCCATCCGATGTAGGTGCATATATTTGAATTATGCTACTGTTTACTTGAGAGCCAAAGATCTGTAAAAACAGAATTTTGTCCGAGTGTGGTACAAAGTTTACGACAAATTATTATTCAATTTGTAACAATAAATGATACACCGTTTCTACTATATGAATCTTCATTCCCTGAACAGTTTACAGTTTATTTCTTGGTGACACTCTTTTGTGCATCTAGTTATTTCACCACGTCCATACTATGAATATTAATTTGCACTCAATTCTACTTCCACAAACGAATCATAACGTTTTTTTTTTGTTGCGTACATTTAATATAACAATCTTCTTGTTTTATCTGCGAATTCTTAGCAATCTCTGCATATTTAAGTAGTGCCGTGAAAACTGTTTTTTCTTTCTAATTAAATAATCTTTTTAATAAGCTGAAAGACATTGTGCATGGTTTTCTGTTGTCTTACGCACTGCTGTGCCTCTGCTATTCTGATGATTTTTATCCTCACCTCTGGTGAAAATCTAATTGACTCAATCGAACCAAAAACTAGGAACACAGCTCCCCACTCCAAGGACTCCAAGGAAGATATTGTTTGATTTCCCTCCCACTTTATACATTTAGGGGGCATTCTCCTATCTATCATTTAGAAAGAAGCGTTCTACGGATTTCAGGCTACCCGAGGAAAATTATTTTTGCTTCACAAAAATTTAAATCCTTACCTAAGCTTTAACTAAAACGACAGAAAGAGGTTTTAGTTTTAGAATCCACCAAACCGCCGCATGTCTTGTTCACTTTGTGATGTTCAGTAATTACCACCATATGAAATTGAACTATTCTGGATGGTAATAGACATTTATTAGCTTGTAAGACTTTATTATCATATGGTATATGCACGTTAGTTAGTAATGTCTGGTGCAAGTAATTACTACAAAGCACTTTACTAGGTATTCTGAAATTATTATAAATTCTCTTAAACACAAAACACAAGCCTATGAAGTATGCACTAAATTAATATTTTATAAAAAAATGTAATAGAATACCAATACATGTTAATAGAATACTTGTTTCCTTCTTACTAGATACGGTTTGCTTGGTGCAAGTGGCTGCGGCAAAACAACTCTAGTAAACTGCATAGTAGGACGCAAACGGCTGAATTCAGGAGAAATATGGGTGCTGGGAGGGTCCCCAGATTCCAAAGGATGTGCTGTACCAGGCCCTCGACTCGGTTACATGCCCCAGGTAACTAGTCTTCATAATCTAACATACTACTTATAAAACATATTTCTTCAACAGCAAATCGCACTATATGGAGATTTTTCTATCCGAGAGACTATGAAATATTTCGGATGGATTACAGGCATGGCCAACGATAAGATAGCGAGAAGACTAGACTTTTTAGTAAAATTGCTGAATTTGCCAGATCCTGATCGACTAGTAAAAGCCTTAAGCGGAGGGCAGCAACGGCGAGTTTCTTTTCTAGTGGCTCTTTTGCACGAACCTGAACTGCTGATTCTGGATGAACCTACCGTTGGTCTGGACCCTCTACTAAGAGAAACTATTTGGAACTTTCTAATAGAGCTGACCAAAACAAGCCAAACCACAGTCATTTTAACCACTCATTATATTGATGAAATGAGAAACGCAGATTTCGTAAGTTGCAGTTGTTACGATATATAAAAGTTGTGTATTAATTAAAACAAAAAACCTAAAGTCATTAAATTAAATTTTTTATACATAGCAGAACTGTTCCGTTCTAACAAAAGCCAACTTAGTCAAAAAAAAAAATCATATGCAGATTTGTTCGTCGATAAACCTTATGTTAACACTACGTTATTTCCTCAAAATTTGCCATACTACTTAACTCAACAATATTAACATCGCCTCTCGAAACACCCTGTATAAAATTTACCTGTTTGTCTTTTTCAACCATATTATTTTATAGATTGGCCTCATGCGTGGTGGATACATTTTGGACGAAGAGTCGCCCCAAAGCCTGCTGCGCCGGTGCGCCACAAGCACATTGGAAGAGGCTTTCCTGAAATTAAGCGTCGTGCAAAATCTAGGTCGTCGTCGGCGTTCCAGCATTGCTCAGGAAGTGAGCAGCAGCATTTCCATACCATCGGGCATAATTAACCAGCCTACCATACTTGAAGACGCCGAACCTACTGAGAACGCCGAAATCTCTGGAGAATTTGGGGACAGCATGTCCAGCAGCAGTACCAAGAGAAGGGTTTCGATTGTTACTCTCAACGACGATCCTCTAATTTCTTTACCTGACGATAAAGCGCCCCCACCTAAAATCTATAGTTATTTGCTGAACATCCAAAGCAACCGCATAAAGGCGATCCTGTGGAAAAACATCTTGTGGTTTCTGCGCAACGGGCCCATGCTCGTGACTCTTTTTGGACTGCCAGCTGTGTTGGTCTCCTTGTTCTGCATTGCGGTTGGGAACGAACCGGTCAATCTGCGAGTGGCTGTTGTTAACCACGAAGACATCAATAGAACATGTGACACTGTTTTATCTTGCGACAATGAACAGCTTAGCTGCATTTACCTTGGATATCTCGAGAAACGAGCTCTAAATTTGGTAAGAAATAATTCCGTTGCTAAACATATTTTTAATCAATAAAACACCACTCCACCACTCTATCTCACCATCATTATCATCATCAACATCATCATCATAGTCCAGCATTATACTTGCCTATTCCAATTTTGAACATATGACTCCTCAAGGTATTACCACTCCGTTCGATTCTGTGCTATGCGTGTCCAATGAAATCCGGACCCTTTTGCCACGTCATCCCTCCAACATGCTCTCGGACTTCCTCTGTCACGTTTGCCTGTACCTAGTATAACTTTTGCAGATATATAGCTATTTCATCCAATGGACTAATGTCTTTTAATAACACATCTTATATTATAAGCGCCGATGCCGCCGGTCGCCGGCCGCCGGCGTTCCAGACGTAAGCAGGCGCGCGCACACGCTGCATGAACGGCCTGCATGCTAGCAAGTGGCGCGCGCGCACGAATGGCGAGACCGCATTTGTATTGTTAACGCTGGCAGGGCCGGACGTAGGTTGGCTGCCGCCTTGAACAAGCATTTTTATTGTTAACCGTTTCTTTACGCTGGCCGGGCCAGACGTAGGCTGGCTACGAGTTCTAGTTGTATTATAATAGCTGAATCAACATATTAGGCTATGAAATAAACAATAAAAATAATATTCGATGTAACCAGTCAGATGGTAGCTTTTTATGGCTGACGCTTTTTTTCTTTGTCTATTCGTACCCGGGACCACAAGCAAATGATGACTTTGCCCTTTGTTCTTGCTGAAAATAAACATCGACTTTCGGATTTGTTGCATTATAAGCGGATGATCGGTCCGGGTTCGATTCCCGGCGACTCTATAAAAATCGTACGCTTCCTGGCTATCACGCTGACACTTGTGGTGGTCGTTAGCCATTAACAAAAAAAACGAGTTTTAAGTGTGGAACTAAACAGTCCACTGGCCTAATATAAGAGGAGGAAGAAAAAAAATATCGTATTTGTGTATCTCAATAAAAATTTACAGATGCGGTGATGATTTCCATGAATACCTTGTTTTCTCCGACTGCATTCTTGAATATCCGAACGAAACGCTCTACTTCAGAATTTGGTCGTAGATTGTTAAATTACTTTCTAGTAAGGCTAGTACTTAGGTACCTTGCATTTGGTGGTACTACATTTAAAAATTCTTCCAATGACTGTGAAATCAGATCGAGCTGTACACCTTTAAACTGCATTCTAAATCATTGTTATTCGCTTCCCAACGAAGGATTTGCTTTCTCTCCTGGTAGAGTAACTGGCAAAGATTCATGCTTAGCGGTTTATCGAAGCTGCATGTTTAACGTGAACGCTATTAGTTGCAGCGCCCAATACTGTAAACGATCAATGATCAGAATGTGTCAGGTCATTTTGTATTTTAATTAGCCACCTAGGCTTTAGGGCAGCGTGCCCGTATGTTAAACCCTTTTAGTTACTTATTTGGCTTCATCGCCTAATTCCATAATAATGATTTTGCACATATTTGGCCTCAAGCGCAATATTTCTCGTCATCTGGGGCACCCCTTTGTTGGTACTTTGACAGCCGTGTGTTAACGCTCGCAAGATTTTCGAACCTTCTAGAAATTACGCTGTTGGTGCGACTGCGAGGCCTCGCGCTCTCTTTGTCACCGGAACGTATTTGTTTTATTGGGCGCATCGCCATTGGCTGTCGAGAGTCACGTGGTAACGCCGTTTTGGCTCACGCCACTTCGGGCGTCGTAACGCTTCTTGCTCGGCAGTTCAACTCAGGCCATTGATCAAGGAGGTCGGCAGGAAGCTCTTGTGTGTGACACACGTGCGGTTTTGTGAGCGCGTTTTCCTTGGCGCTGTTGTTGGGGGGCTACGTCCGGCCATGTTGTGAAAAGAAGTGGTTCTTTCATTCCTACAAGTTGTTGGGGACTCGCTGCAGGACGTGAATAATGCCCATACGTTTCTGTTACACCAATCCCACGTGAGTGACTACATTGAAATAATAAGTCTTTGCCCAAGGATATGTGCTTGCAAATGCAGGCGTTGCTGACTGCCACCCGCACTGCTCAGGAGAAGTCCAGAATAAATACCAGGTACGATTTAAAAAGATTATGTAACTTAGTGACCCCTTTTACGCGAATGTGCCGTGTAAGCGATCGACTTTGGTCGCATTCATTCAGTAGTACATCCTTAGTTTGTAACTGTGCAAACATTGACTTTCGCTGCGTTGCTAATTTTAGGCGTTTTGAACGCTTTCTTAATATTCTATTTGGATATTCTTTTTGTGTGTAACATTTGTACGCTTTAGTTATAGTGCGATTACCTCCAGCTGGGGTCTACGTTAAGCCCTAGGTTTAGTATGGTGACCCATTCGTTGCCTGATCCTGTATAACGTCATTCAATAGACAATTGTGCAAGCGCGGGGCTTATTACTGTGTACAACCCCTGCATGCTTTATTTTTTCAGAATAAACAGCTAGTGTCACGATTAGATGTACGACGACCTCTGAGTAGTGGAGTGTGCAGGTAAGTGGAGCAGCCGCTTCCGCAGTGGCAGCACAAACCCGAACTAACGATTCAAACCTCAAATTATCGATTTTGTCATCCGAGTTCGATACTTCTCGAGTACCCTTATCAAGTAGTAACTAGCGTACTTGTTGCCTCGTCTAACCGCCCAAGCCCGGTTACCCGAGCCCATTTAAAGTCAGGTTTGGTGGCGCCCTTATAATTTTGACGTACCCTATATATATGCCTCAACACGCTTGCCCAGAACGTATCGTGTGACTCACGCCCGACTCCCTGAGCGTTCCAGTCGTGGCCTTTAGCCTGTTTTTAGCAAATCTCAGGGCAAGTGTGCCAGTTTTCCAGGACTGATTCCGTGGTGCGATGCTCACCTTGGGTGGGTGTCGTAAAGTTGTTTTAATACCGTAACAAATGAATCTGTACTGTACTATTTAAACTTTACAGCATTTAAAATTATTCGATATGCTTTCCTTTTCATTTTGAAATATTCCTCTGCTTCGACGACTTGGTGCGTGTGCACCAAGTATTCCACTAACTAGTAACCGATAGTATATTTCCGTTGACGTTGAATGCATTTCTATTATGCTATTGCAATCGCTAAAACGTCGTAAGTGTATGACAGCTCGAAGGTTTCTCTATCGTCTTTTTTAAAGTAGCAGGGGCAGACGAGATATAAAAAGGTAACCTCGGTTAACGATAACGATTGACCTCTCGATAATTCGTCTTGGCTGCAAGCGTTGCAATTTGAAGTCGAAGTACTTTTCAATGGCGACGCGCTGGCCAAAACTTCTTAGCTGGCACTTTCGGAATTCTCTAGATAACCGAAGTTTTCGCACCTTTGATTTGTTCAAATTTATCATCGCCAAATTCCTTGTGTTCGATGATCAAAATAACTAGTGACATCGAATTTATGATTTCAAACTGAAAATCGTTCCGAGTAAGAAGTAAAATGCCTCGTCCACTTATCCAACTCTTTCGATCATCAACACCATCAAACAGCCTCTTGTGTTCATTGTTGGACTGAGTCCTTCTCGAGCAATTTGCAGTTCTTCCTTTTCTGAACAGTTGCAATCCATCATCATCATCATAGTTCAGCATTATGTTTGTCCACTCCAATTTTGGACATATGCCTCTTCAAAGTATTTCCACTCAGTTAGATTCTGTGCTATGCGTGTGCGATAAAATTCGGCCTCTTTTGCGAGATCATCCCTCCAACGTGCTCTCGGCGTTACTCTATCACGTTTACCTGTTCGTGGTCTCCAGATTGTTGTCCTTTTACTCCATCTGTGGTATTCTCTGCGTACGATATGTCCCGCCTACCTCCACTTTAGTGTGGCTGCACGTTCGTCTACGTCTTCGACTTTTGTTCGTCTTTTTATCCAAGTGTTGTTCTTTATATCTGAGAGTTTTATTCCTAGCATTACTGTTTCCATTTTTCTTTCCACTTTCAGTTTATCTATATTAGTTTTTGTAAACACCCATGTCTCAGCAGCATAGGTCAGGATAGGAAATACACACTGATTGGAAGCCTTTGTTTGGTGGTGTTGTGCAAAGGGTCCTTTGGAAACTGCTCTTAGTTTTCCAAAAGCTGACCAAGCGAGCTGAATTCTTCTTTTGATTTCGGATGTTTGTGTGGGTTCGTTGAATGTCAGTTTTTGCCCCAAATATATATATTCGCTGACCAGTTCTGTGGGCTCTCCGTTCAGTAGTACCTCTCTCCCGTCGTTGCCGTTAGTCATTACCTTCGTTTTAGAGATGTTTATTTTCAATCCTACTTCGTGTGTGGCTTTTTCAAGTCTTTTATCATGGCCACGATTTCATCCATATTGTGGGCGAATAACAGGATGTCATCGGCAAACCGTAAGTTGGTAAGGCGTTCGCCGTTTATATTTATTTCTTTCGTTTGCCACTGAAGTTTCTTGAAGACGTCCTCGAGTAGGTTTGTAAATAGTGTGAGGGAAAGAGAGTCGCCCTGTTTTACTCCCCTTTTGATTTCGATTGGATTTGTCTTCAAACAATGTTGGCTTGACTATACATGTCTGTAATTGCTTGGATATACCGGTAGTCGATTCTGCAGGGAGTGTTTATTAACGCCGAGATTTCGACCGAGTCAAATGCCTTTTGAAAATGGGTAAAGGCCATATACCGGGTGTCCTAAAAGTCTGGAAATGGCTGAATATTTCTAAAAATACGCTTTGGATCGGAAAACAAAAATATACACATTTAATATATTTTTTAAATTTATCAAATGATACCAAAATTGATCCCCACCCCCCAACTCTGTAGGTGAAGCAGGGAGCAACTTTAAAATCTTAAATAGAAACCGCCACTTTTGATTGCAGATTCACATTCTACGCTAGAAACTACGTAAGTTTTGTCTGAAGATTTTTTACTCTTGATAGATGGCGCTGAAATTGAAAAAACTGACATTTTTTGCTATTTTCGAGAAGCGACTCACCTAAATCCAACACCCCGATGGTGAGAGGCGAGGGGACTCACCTAAATCCAGCAACCCGATAGTGAGAGGCAAGGGGCTCGTCTAAATCCAGCACCCGGAAGGGAACAGGAAACTACTACGTCCACGTCCTTGTTCCTGGGTTACGCTAAATGTAGTTTTATCGAAATATGATTTGATAAAAAAACATCTACTTCGGGTATGCCCGGATATCATAGGATTCCTTAAAAACCATCCTGGGTATCATGGGACTACCTCCGGGATCACTCGGGGAAGCGTCGGGTACCTTCAAAACCACTCGGAAAATCGTCGGGCACTTTCGAAACCACTCAGGGTATGGTGGATACATTTATGTATTATACATATATTGCTAGTTGGGCCTCGGAACGCCCGAAAACATTACGGCGCCGACATAGTCTCACTTAGAGTATAACGCGTCTCGTGCGCATGCGTGAGAATTCGAACTCCGCCTTTAGAAGCGAATTTTAAACTTGACCACTTCCCCATTGGCCGGACGACGCCGCCGCGCTTGCACACAGCTCACCATTATACATTGAAGAGTTGGTTGTCTGTCTCACTTCCCAACTCATAGCCGCTAGCAATATAGTAAGTATTACATTTATTGGTGGATACCTTCAGAATTACTTCGAGTATCATCGGGTATCTTCGGAACCACTTCGGATACGATCGGGTACCTTCGAATTCGTCTCAGGTATCATTGAGAACCGATCCGATGTACATTTCTCGAAAAATTTCAGTTTTTGCGTTTTGAGTGCCATGTCTCAAGAGTAGAAAACAATTTCATACAAAACTTACGTAGTTTTTAGAGTAGAATGCGAATCTGCAATCAAAGCTGGGGTTTACTATTTAAGATTTTAAAGTTGCCACCCGCCCCACCCACAGGAGTGGGGACGGGGGGTCAATTTTGGTATCATTTAATAGTTTTTAAAAAAATATCAAATGCGGGTTTTTTCGTTTCCCGATCAAAAGCGTATTTTTTAAGATATTCAGCCGTTTCCAGACTTTTAGGAAACCCGGTATATTTGTTTGCTATATTCGTGTGACTTTTCCATCACCTGCATGTATGTGATCTAATGTGCTGTAACCTGTTTTAAAGCCCGCCTGGTCTGTTGTTTGGAACTCGTCTAGTTTGGTTGTTAGCAGCCTTCCAGTCTTTTGGTACTCTTCCCTGTTCAATGCAGGTGTTAAAAGCCCCGTTAGGTAGGAAATAAGCTCGTTTTCACCTGTTTTAATCATTTCAATAATTATGTCGTCTGGTCCTGACGCTTTGTTGTTAGATATTTGTCGTATTGCTTGTCTTTCCTCGTCTTTTGAAATCTCCGGTATATCTTCTGCATAGTGTTTTGTGAAAGGACCTCTTTCATCTCTCGGGCAAGGCGTCGGCTCTGCGGTAACAAATGAATATAGATTTTATAAAATGTTTCCAAGTATTTCAAAATTTCTGTTTTGGTGTGATAAACGTTTCCTGATTCGTCGGTTAGACTTATTATCTCTGTTTCCCTATCGCGAGCCTTTTCTTGAATACCTTGGGACCTTTGTTTTCTTTAATGACATGTTGAATGATCTCGCTGTTTCTGATGGCTACGTCTTGTCTTATTTCTTTATTTATTTCCTTTAGTTCTTCGCTTGTTAAATGATTCTTCTGTTTATTTCTTCTACCTATTAAATCTTTTGTTTCTTTTTTTATTTTGCATGGTTGTTGAGTATTTTGGTTTTTTTTTTGTATTGATTTTCCTATAGGCGTTGCGTACACATTTCGTGTCTTCTAACTAGACGTTTTCTTTCGATTTTTGGTGTTAAGTTCGGCTTGGGCTCTTACTAGACGCTGATCGCTCATTTCAATCTGGTTAAATACTGTAACATCTTTTACGATATGTTTTTTATTAGTTATTACAAAGTTAATTTCATTCTTAGTTTAGCCATCTGGGTCTACTTTCTGAAGTGTTTTTTACGTTCATTGGGTTCATTGCTTTTAGTTGATGGTTTTCCATGAAATTTGCCAATATTTGGCATTTTTCATTTCGCTGCTCTGTTCGGTGTTGGCCCACTGAGCTTTCTTTGTCTTCTTATTTGCTTATTTTCGAGTTAAAGTCTCCCATTAAAATTGTGTAAAAGGTCTTGTCTATGTTTAATTCTCTTTCAATTTCGTCGTAGAATTGCTCCATTTCTACGTCTGTGTATTCGCTGGTAGGTGCATAGACCTGGATTATTTTTAGTGAGTAGGGTTTGTTAATATCGAAGATTGCATACATCATTCTTGATCGATATTCCTACGGTTGTTTTGAGATAGCTTGTCCACTTTTTATTTATTAACATACCAACACCGTTCCTCTTCACCTCTGCAGTAGAAGAATTTTCCTTGCTTGGTTTTAATTAGTTCCTCTCCCTTTCTGCATACTTCTCCCAATCCCATTATGTTCCATTTGGTGTTTTTTATCTCTTCTTCGAGTTGGATTAGTCGATGTTCAGAGAGTAGCGCTTTTGGGTTGTATGTACAAATTTTCAATTTTATTGAAAGGCAGCGAATGTCTGACGAGCTCTTGCCCCCCCTCAGATTCCATGGGGCTGAAAGCATTAGCGACGCGGGATTCTGAATTCTTTGTTTTACCCGCCTGAGGAGTCTTCTTGGAGTTCATCGTAATCATTCTTGAGGGTAGTTGGGCTTATACGCCACGCTGGCCATGCGTGTTGGCGAGTTGGTGGGAATGTGGATGTGATATGTGGGGGGAGGGGGATAGGGGTTGTGACATGATTTCCCCCTGGGTTATAAGGAGGTAAGTCATGACTCGCGTGGGCAGGATCGCATTCCCGCAGTAGACCTATTCTACACAGAGAGCGTGTAGGAGTGCCTACCCGCTACCCGATTCAGTTCGTCAAAATTCTATTCAGGTCATCACTCCATCGTGTAGGAGGTCTTCCACTACTGGGTTTGTCGGCTCTTGGTCTTCACTCGGAAACCTTTTTCTTCCATCGGCCATTCCTCATTCTGGCAATGTGTCCAGCCCACTTCCATTTTGATCTTCTAATACGCTCTGTGATGTCATCTACCTTAGTTCTTCTGCATACTCCTCGTTTTTACATGATCTCTAAGGTTTAAACCAAACGTCGACTTTCAATTCTTCTTTGCTTACGCTTAACATTCTTGCAGATGTTTTAGTGATAGTTAAGGTTTTTGTGTCGTAACTTAGCACTGGCAGGATACATTGATTAAATGCCTTTCGCTTGAAACTCATTGCAACTTCTGCTCTGAATGTATCTCTTATTTTTCCTTATGCTCCCCGGGAGCCTTTATGCGTATAGGATTCTTCTACAGTGACTGGTAATCCGTCCGGATGGAGGTCATTTTGCCACGTAAGGTGAGTTTCGACCGTACTTTCCCAGCTTGTCCTCAGCTAATAATTGAAAGTTTGTCGCTTACGTCGTGGATTTGCGGTGACAGCACTTAGTGGGGCTTTGACTGTGACAGGCTTCATTGGCCTGCAGTATTCAAGATTCGCTTTTTGCTATAGTATAATTAGTGCTTTTCTACGTAGATAGGCAAGAATCTGAATGCGGGCTTGAAAATCGTTTGTCACCTGAAAATCAAGCGTGCACAGCATTGGAGACAATTCTGATCTAGATTCGGACTTTCGGAGCAGTTCTGCTTCTCTTCTGGCTTGTTTTGTTGAATGAAGCGAGGATAGAGGTTTCCTCTTGGGCTCACTCAAAAATGAACTAAAAAAGTAGCATAGAATGGGCTGGGTATTACCCTTCCATACCTATTCGAGTCTCCTTCCACTTCAGTCCTCTTCTGAAGAAACAAAAGTGAAGCTGATCTGCGGGTACTTGCTACGCGAATACGCGCATTACGGAGCTTGAACGACTCACCTAATGGCCCGCGGGGCGATGGGCAACGTAAGAATTGCACATTAAGGCAATTTTTCCCGATTCAGCCGGAAAATCTTCAATGTTTTCTTATTGCAACTGATTTCTCATATAAAAACAAACATTTTAGAGAATAATTAAAAGAGTTGGATTAACGAGATTAAACGGCATGGACCACATTTTAAAAGATGACTGTATGGGTTAGATTCTCCTATCGAATTCAAAGATTTAGAAATAACTCAATTCCTATATCTTCCATTGTCCTTTACGCCTGTCGCCGTAAAATGGCTTTCTATTCTTTGAGCATTGAACGCGAAATTGCTTAATAGTTTAATTTATTTACTGGGTGGTTCTATTTTATTTTCTTGTTCCTACAATTTTCAAACTCGTTCCCTCCTACTCAATGCCCATTTCCTAGTTTATTTCCCTGCACGTCTGCTTTTGTTCTTGTTTTGACGTTTCTTAACATTTTAACACAGATTTACTACGATTCTGAAGAAGAAGCTAAAGAATCGGTGATCCATGGAGAAAGTTATGCATCGATAGTTGTACAGCACAATTATACTGCAGCTCTTAAAAACCGTATTTACCATTGGCAGGTACAAAAGCATTCCGACATGATATATTCTACAATCGAAGTCTTCAGAGATGTTGCTAGTTAGTAGTTAATATAATTTCTTTACCCTATTTTGCAATAAATCAGGATAATCTTTTACAATAAATCAAACTACAGTACAAATAACAGATATAGTAATATGATCAGAAATTTAGAACACTGAAAACAAAACTAATATATCGATAAGTTTAATGCAAAGTCAAATTTACTTGTATAAACTTGTGTTCACTTCTACCTTGCACAATTTATCAGTTATTGGTACTAATTTATAGATTTGTGGTAGCGATTATACATTGAAAACTTATTTTAGTTAGAGACATCTCATATTTTATGAGATTATACATGTTTGAAGGCCTCAAAAACTTTTTGAGCGATTACTTCGAAGCCTGCGGTATAAAAACCGACCGTATAACACCTCCATTAAAGGTAAATTCTTTTAATGATTGACATACGATTTCATAAGTATAACAGCGTTAATCTTTTCCGATTCAGTTTGAAACGCCAGTTTATGGAGTTCTGCAGCCCAGATATACCGATTTTATGACACCAGGAATCGTACTAACGTTAGATACAAACAGTGTATGTATTTCCAATAAATTAATTGAGGATCTGTTCCAGAACTGCGTTTTTTATGGCACTGGCGCTAACGGCCGTTGCTATGCTCTCGGAACGCAATGAGGGAATTCTTGAAAGATCCTTGGTGGTGGGAGTGAACCCAATCGAAGTTCTAGTTGCACATATCATGTGCGATTCTCTACTTGTAGTAGGACAAATAATTGTCATACTCATCTCAGCATTTGTGATTTTCGAAATGAGAATAATCGGATCTGTGCCACTTGTAACATTACTTACGCTTTTAAGTGGATTCTGTGGAATGTGTGCTGGTATGTAATTTAGTTCAGTTGAACTACGCAATTTAAAGTAGAAGCAATGTGATTTACACTTCTTTTTCGTTTAGTAAATATATATAACAAAATATCTGTTTAGGTTTCGCAATTTCTACAGTATGTGACAGCGAGCTATTGGCAACCATGGCAGTTGGAGGCATATTTTTACCAGTGTTTCTTCTAAGCGGCTTGCTTTGGCCTATAGAGGGCATGCATTATCTTTTACGACGATTTTCTGTAGTGCTCCCATTCACACAAGCGTCCGTTAGTATGCGAAATATACTCCAACGAGGCTGGGGTTTATCTGAGCCATCGGTCTATTCCGGTTTCCTTTCAGTTACTGCATGGATAATTATTTCGTTAGTCATAACTATTATATCACTCAAATTTAAAAAAGGTTAATAAAGGAATACCTATATCTAAGGTACAATTTGTTTTTTTAGGTCTAAAATATTATAATTTGTTGCATTAAATACAGTTTTAATTTACGTAACCTCGCTTTAATAATATAATTATTTAATTATAATCAATCATAACTTATTGTTTCATGATCAATGGAATCGAATAGTTTTTAATATAATCAAAACAATAAGGCATTATTAAGCTGCAAAACAATATCTAATCAAGCCGAAGGTGTAATTTATTCTTAAATTTAATGAAACACATTCATAAATAACTATTTATGCAACAAATGCTAAAAGTCGACGTTTATGCACGAGACCTGAAAATTATTAACGAAGCCGAAGACTGAGTTTCATAACATGTCTCGTGCATAAACGACTTTTAACACGATTTGCATACAATATTTTATCTACGACCTTAATTTTACTGTTATTAATCCATAAATATCGATTTAAAAAAGGTTTGCATCTATGACAGTTAGAATTTATGTCATAATAAAGAGAGGACCTTGGTACGCGGGCGAATGTTTGTACTGTCAAAGTCAGTTATCAAAGGTAATTATTAATATTACACATCTGACTGTATTCATTACATAACGCTTTAATGATTTCAAAAACACTTTACCTCTAACGCAAGAAGTAACTAGAATAACTTTACAACCACACTTTCAGTTCGAAATTGTAGTTTTATAACCTTACTTCACTTTTAGCACATGTGCTAAAAGTAAACATGTGATTTCTTTAAACACGCTAAATTATAAAACGTCACCTTTAGTGTAAAAAAACTAGCGTTAAAAGGCCTACTTTTAATGGTGGTCGTAGATAAAATAATTTAAGTTTCCACAAGCAGTTATAAGGCAATAAAACAATCTATTGAAGACAGCAGCATTCTATCCTAAACTCAAGCATATGTTACAAAACATTATACATAACTTAGTACCTAAATGATTTCTGAAAATTAAATTTATGATTAATCAAAAGTTCAAGTGAAACACAGAAAATGAGTAATAAATAATAAAATAGTTCAGTAAATTACTGTAAGAAATGAATATGATTCAATAAAAAGCAAAATTTAAAAGATTTTCGGACAATAGACAAAAAATAAATAAAAATTCTACTAGGAAAAATGGAAAAGTTTCCGAACCAGACGCCTCCAGGTTTATAACTTCCACCATTCGCTTCACAGCTGAGCTACGCTTGAGGTCATGTTAAAGTAATTGGAAAGTTTCTGTAAGAAATATAATTCAAAACAACTTCAGCCCATGCTACATGCTT
This sequence comes from Agriotes lineatus, assembly GCA_940337035.1. Classification (NCBI taxonomy): domain Eukaryota; kingdom Metazoa; phylum Arthropoda; class Insecta; order Coleoptera; family Elateridae; genus Agriotes; species Agriotes lineatus. Next base: position 143,193 of record CALNHX010003037.1, read on the forward strand.
CAACAAGCTTCTTCAAAAACCCAGAAAAAATTCCAGAATATTTAATTAAACGCAAAACGTATTTACTTTCTAAAGATAATAACACTGCCCATCGATCAAAATATAGAGCCATTACTTGCGTACCCCCTATATACAAGCTGTTAACATCTATTTTTATTACAGAAATATACAACCACCTAGCACCCACAACATACTTGCTGAAGAGCAAAAAGAGTCCTGTAAAGACTCAAGAGGCTGTAAAGACACGCTATAATACTAAATCAGCCAGTAAACGGTCATAAAAATATAAGCATGGCTTATATAGACTATAAAAGAGCATTCGACTATTTATTCACTCCACTCTTAGAAATACTAGAAATATACAAAGTGACACGTTGACATAGTTCATGGAAATCGCTACGCAGAAACGATTTACCGTCTTGAATATATCTGATTTTACTCTCGAATTACAGACTATAAGCATACAAAGAGGAATATTAAAGGGAAATGCCCCTCAGCGCACTGTGTTTTTTATAAGTCTTAATCCCTTAAGTCACACTTATAATTAGGTAAATATTTGATTTTAAATATTTAAGCATTTGTCACAAATTTTCAAAATTTCTACAAAAACGGTACAAAATAGAGCGTTAGCTGAAGAGACAAATTTTCTCTAGAATCTTAAGTTGAATTAAAAAATATAATAATATTTTATTTAAAATTGGAGTTAATAAAAAAAATAGAAAAAAAAAAACAAAAGAAAACCATTTTAAAAGTATTCAACTGGAAAATCACCTTTCTCACATCAATACACATTAAAAAATTTAATAAAAATGTGAAGTTTGACAAAAATCATTAAAGCCGTTTTTGAAAAAATCGAAAAAAACTGAAAAATCACAAGAGTAAACACCTACTTCCAGTTATGCGATTTCTTCAAGAGCTTGCTGTCGCATCTACATAGTACACAAAACTTATATATGAAGTTTTAACGCCATACCTCTTTTCGTTTTTGAGATATTCTGTTCGCAGGTAGACAGATACACACAGACAGACCAATAAAAAAAATGTTTTTTGGGTTCAGGGAACTCTAAAACGTGAAGATCTATTGAAAACTCAATTTCGAATTTTTGGGGTGAATCCAATACTTTATTTATTCTAAAAGGAAGTAAAAATCTGTAAAGACTTTACCCACAACTTTCCTCGTCGACATTATGACACTAAATAATTTTAAAAATCAAATTAAGTTAGGAGTAAAAATATCTCCACGTTTCTAATAAATTAAATAAATTTTCAAATAAAGAAAACGTTACCGGTTGTTGAATTCGAACGGCAGGCGGACCGCGTATATATCCCCAATGTTTTGTGTGATATTGTAAGGGACTGGGCAATTTCTATCTGCGCCACGAAGCACCGACCTTTGGAATTCCTGCGTCGCAGCTATATTTAGTAATGCGCTAATTTGCGCCTACTTTTTGTATCGTAAAACATTTATTCTGTTTATTTTTTTCAGGGCAGTATCAAACTTAATTTTTTTAAATGGAAACACCTGTATATTTTTAAAAATATGGATTTATCTTTTTCTAGGACTTATAATAAAGTTTACTTTTTGAAATTTATTTCAGCCGTTTTGCAGTTATTCGATTTTTTCTGTAAAAACGTGCGCTTACAGACACTTATTCAAAAAATCACAGGACATTTGATCGTAGAGATATCGAATTGAGGTTTTGGTCATGCCTAAACAATTTTTTGGAGTATCATTTGGAAATAAGAACGCTTACCTGCGTTGTGGCATTACTTAGTTGCGGCACGTTAACTTTTCGAAACTTTGAAGGGCCATAACTTTATTTTTCAAATGGCACTTCCTGTATTTTATTGCTTAGTCGTATTCAGTATCTTATTTTACAATTTTTATGTCCTATATGTTTTTATGCCAAAAATTGATAGTTTAGGAGATAATTTGGATTTTTTGAAAAATGCACAATATATCTCATCTATACCGACCTAGTGTGCCATGGAAAAAAGTGTTCAGGAGTTATTGTTTGAGACATGTCAATTGCACTCGTTTAACCTCATGTTTTTTAATTTGTCGGGGAAATTAAATTAACGAAAGGTGAAATGGTGGATATGGTTTATGTATTAGGTGAAAGTGAGCGAAACACGTTACTGGCGTCTAGAATTTATGCACAAAGATATCCCGTTAGGAGGCATCCAAGAGCAAGAGACTTCGGAAATGTGCAAGCAAGATTTGAAGAAACGGGCAGTGTCCAGTATAAGAAACACCGTCGGGCGAAACTCAGCGACCGAGAGTGAAAATGAAGATCTGGTTGTGCAAAGTGTTGTAGAAAACCCGCACACAAGTTCCCGTGCCGTAAGTCAACAACTGCAAATTTCCCAAACCAGTGTTTCTAGGATTATCCGTAAAAACAAATTCCATCCGTACCATGTCCAGTTAGTACAGCACCTAAATGAAGACGACTATGTAGCCAGGAAAAATTTTTGTTTATGGGCCCGAAATAAGGAACAGCTGGAAAACAATTTTTTCAATAACGTGCTATTTACGGATGAGACGACATTTAAAAAAGATGCAAAAGTTAATATTCACAACTTTCATTACTGCGACACTCAAAACCCCCATTTCATTCGAACACTCGACCACCAACATCGATGGTCACTTAATGTTTGGGGTGGTAAGGTTGGTAGTAGGGTTCTTGGGCCGTATTTCTTCGACGGCCCACTGAATAGAGAATCGTATTTGCACTTTCTTCAAAACGATTTTCAATTGTATCGGGATGATTTGCCTTTAGATGTGAGAAGACGAGTGTGGTTTCAACATGACGGTGCCCCATCACATAATAGTCGTATTGTAAGGGAGTATTTGGATGGCGAATTTGAGGGGACGGTGGATTGGCAGGGGAGTTCCAGTACCATGGCCTCCGGGGTCGCCTGACCTAACGAAACCAGACTTTTTCTTATGGGGCTTCGGTCCCACGATCAGGTGTATGAAGCTGAAGTCACTACTAAGGAAAATATGCAGCAAAGAATTAAAGAAGCTTTTCAAAGCATTGACGCTGCCACACATGAAGCCGTGAATGCGTCGTTTTTAAGAAGGATTGACGAGTGTATAACCCAAGGGGGTCGTCATTTTGAACATGTTATGTAATTCTAAGTGCTATTTGTTATAAATAAATAACTCCAAGTTTCTAATTATTGTTTATTTTTGGGTACATGTGTATACTTCTGGATACCATAAAAAACATGTTTAGCACTTTTCAGAGGTCTAACTTTTGTGCGTCCTTCTATGGGGGTATCTATTACTTTCCGTAAATACATCTTTTGTTAATTTTTATTTTCTCGACAAATTAAAATGTGATGTACAACAAGTGCAATTATAACATGTGTCAAGCTATAATTCATTTGTTTTCCATGGCACACTCGGTAGGTATCGATGAGAAATGTGTGCATTTTTAAAGAAATTCTAATATCTCCTAAACTATCAATTTTTGGTATAGGACATATTGAAGAAAAAAGATATAAAATTAGAGGTTGAAGACCACTAAGCAATAAAATACAGGGGGTGTAATTTGAAAAAATAAAGTTATGGCCCTTTAACGTTTCGAAAGGTTAACATGCCCACAACTAAGTAATGCCATAACGCAGATGAGCGTTCTTATTGCCAAAATGATACTCCAGAAAGTTGTTTAGGGATTAAGCATAATCTCCATTAGATATCTCTACGATCAAGTGCCTTGTGATTTTTTGAATAAGTGTCCGTAAGCGTACGTTTTTACAGAAAAAATCGAATAACTTCAAAACGGCTGAAGTAAATTTCAAAAAATAAACTTTATTATTAAGTCCCAGAGAAAGATAAATCCATATTTTTAAAAATATACAGGGTGTTCTATTTAAAAAAATTAAGTTAAATACTGTCCTGAAAAAATGAAAACACCCTGTATCACAAAAAATAATTTTACAAACTTTACCATAACTTCTTGTATATAGTTGCAGTTGGCTCATTTTGATATCTCTAATGGCTTAAGTGCAATCCAGCTTTCCCGTACTAATGACTCACCCTGTACATAATGTGTATGCAAAATATCGTCTTCCTCCGACAAATAGTTTTTGAGTTATACCGCTAACAGACAGACAGGCAGGCAGGCAGGCAGACGGAATTGAGAAAACCTGTTTTTCGTCATCTAGGGGCCTGAAACGTGAAGATCTGAAGAAATCTCGGAAAAGTGATATTTCCGTGATTACAATACTTCCTTCGTCTTTCAGACGAGGGAAGTAAAAAGGAATAAAATATAAGGAAATAATGGAAAAATTAGAGCATATTTGTAGAACCAAATGAAAACTAATTTGTAGTACATATGTAAACACCATCAATAAAGTCAAAACCGATAAATACCTTCGTCATACCTGTGCTAACGTATTCATTTGAAATAATATCATGAGTGATACAGACTTAGAAGCTTTAGCTTGAACTGTCAGAGTTACTTTAACAAATTACCGTATCCGTCATCCCAAATCAGCAATTGGAAGAGTCACTTTATCTCAACATCTACCTGGACTAGGTATCATAGACATTATGTAAATGCATAAAAATCAAATAACCAAAAAACCAAACTTAGACAATACAGGCATACTTTGTTTCTAAGAAATCCGTCATATAGACGTTAACTATACAAGCTCGCTATTACAGAATAGCTACTAAACATGAGGTCAACAGAGAATGAAATCGAAAAATGGAAACTAAAAGAACTACACGGTGCGCATGCAAACCATCTCGAGCAGGCTCACGTATTAAACAACCAAACCTTTGGCTGAAACAATGACAACTTTGTGAAGAGACAACATAATTTATTATGGCTATTTAGGATAGAGTGGTTGCAACTAAGATCCATCCGAAATATATTATAAAGGAACATTTAGAGAATGTAGATGCAGAAGGTGTGAAAAATTAGCAGATACCATTGAACACATAATAAAATCTTGCACTTCACTAGCAAACACAGAATTACGTAGACACAATAATGTTGCAAAAATAGTTCACCAACAATTAGCCACTAATAAGGCGCTGATTACAACACCACATTAATCAACAGTAATATCCCAAGTGCATTAAAATAGCCGATTAAATTTTGACGTTTTCTGTCAGAATGTTTTGCTAAGAAATTTGTCAAGTAAATTTGCCGATCAACAAGAATCCCGAGTGCGCAGCACGAGGGATTTTGAAGCGGAAAATTTACGAGATATATTTCTTCAGAGCAAAAAATTCTGACAGAAAATCATCAAAAATTTATTCAGGCTAGTTTACATGCACGCGGGATGTTCGGCGTGATTATTTTCCTGAATAAATAGATAAAATTCAGTTGGTGGAGCACCTTTAATAAGCATGTTAAAATTATACACAAGCGATTAAATTTTGACATAAATTTAACCGCGGTTAAATTTTGGCGTTTGAATTTTAGTCATTATTAAACTGACAGAAACCATGGTGATTAAGCATTATTATGGATATGAAGGAAATAATCATATAATAAATATTACCCTCGGATATCCTAGAAAATGAGCGATACAATATGTACAGTCTTGTTCAAAAATGTGTTGTACAGCGACAGTTGTAAGTTTATTTGTGATTGTGTTTTTACTTAATAAAGGCTCACACTTTAACATTAACTGGATAGACCTAGATATATAATTTTAAAATAGTTGTATGTAGAACACTTTTTTTGAACGGTGTAAAGTTAAATCATATTCGCAAAGCGCAAATGCTGCACTTTAATGCACACGATTATACCTACAGCGATAGAGATTTAGAGATATAAGCACAGATATTAAAATATTAGGAAAACCGACCCGACATTCTTCTGTACGACAAACAAACAACAGCAGTAGATCTTATAGACATTGCTGTTCATTTATCGTACAACTTGCAATGCACATACGCACATAAAATAAACAAATAATTCGCAAAACTAGCTGTAGAACTTAAACAAATGTGGAATCTGCAAAAAGTTAAAATTAGACCATTCGTAACTTTCGCTACAAGAATAGTAGCTCACAATCGTAATCTACAGTTAAATCAGCTAAAACTGGAAGAACTTCCCACTATAAAATATTTCAACCACTTAATACCTACCATAATGTGTAGTTGCGTTCATTAAAGTATTGTACAGCATTTGTGCTTTATGATTATAAATTAAACACAAAGTTCAAAAAGTGATATATATATAAATATTTTGAAGGTATATATCTTGGTCCTACCCAGATAATGATTCAGCGTGAGCCTTTGTTGAATAATAATACAACCACTAATAAACTTGACTGTACGTCAGCGTTACAGTACATTACTTGACTTATTAGTCCGTATTGTATGAAACTCACCGCCAAACAGAAGAGTTTAAGAAACATAATTATAATAATAATAATGCTCTCCAAATATTATATAAATATAAATAAATAGAAATTAACAAGAATAATACAAAAAAACAAAATTAAAACCAATAAGACAGATTAGTGTGAATAGCGTTTTGCTTTCTAAAGCTTTGAAAATAAAAAACTTTACCAAAAGACTCTAAATAAAGGACAATTAAAATAAAAAAAAAACCACGTAAACACAATAATTAATGAAAAATATTTCTGAAGATCTTTTAGCAAAATAACATACAGAACCTTTTTGCACTTGCAGGACTAAAGTTGGCACTTTAGTCACTTACACTTTAGTCACTTATTTCAGGGACTAAAGTAGCTCATTTAATCCCTAGAGACAGAGGTAATTACTTTAGCCCCTAGGGGGTGTCATTTGACACCACTGACGCAAAACTTAACCTGCAAATGTCGAATTTGACAGATTGACAATACACTTCAGTACTGCCAACTGATTCGGGCTATCCAGGGCCTGCTGTAAAATTGTAAAATTGTAATTGTCAGTTTCCAAATTGACAGATTCCAAATTTTTTAAATGCTGGATTATAATTTTCCCAAAAGTGCAAAAATTAGCGTATATCACACGGGACTAAAGTGCCTAAATCCCTTGAGTGATTATTACCCTCGGGCCCTACGGGCCCTCAGGAAATAATATTCACTAGCGGGATTTAATGATGCACTTTAGTCCCTCATGATATAATATACTATTAAATACTTGTAACAAGATGGTTAAGATAGTAAAATAGATATATATTTTACTTATTTTATGACTCATTGTGCTGCTTCTTTTTTCTAAAATTTGTTCAAATATGGCATGTTATGTACACATTTATTGTAACATTTACTTGACAGTGACAGTACAATTCAATTTACTTTAACATTATTGTACTAGTACAATAGGGTAGTTATGTATTTGTTCCAATAAATGCCATTTATTATTATTATTATAAAGTATTATTTTGTAGATTCAAAACTATTTCATAAACAAAGCCTTTATGATGCAGTCGGACATAAATTTATTTTTTTACAACCACCATTAAAGTAGGCCTTTTAGCGCTAGCTTTTTTCACTAAAAGTGACGTTTTATAATTTAGCATGTTTAAAGAAATCAGCTGTTTACTTTTAGCACATGTGTTATAAAATAAAGTCAGGTTATAAAACTAAAATTTCGAACTGGAAGTGAGATTGTAAAGTTATTCTAGTAACTTCTCGTGCTAAAAGTGGTTTATGCACGAAACATGTCTCGTTCATAAACCTCAACTTTAAGCACTTGTTGCATAAATAGCTATTATTTTACTTAGCGTATGACGAAGTAATTGTTAATGTTACAATTATTATTAATGCTCTCAAAGTCACTTTCTAATTATTTTATTAATCCTTTCATAATTGTCTTTAGTTATTATTTCAATTTTCAAAAATCCTACTGGAACATAGTGAACCTTCCATAAAAAAAAAGGTATCAAGAAGTATAGGATCTACTTTACAGGCTTAATTGGTTCGATTAATAATGAATGCGCTAAATTTTATTATCGGTACTTGGGCCATTATCAAACACAACTAAAGGAGTCCGTTCATTAGATTATGGAAAGTTGAGTCACTCATTTCTTAATATTTAAAACCTAGAATAGTAACATTGCTTAATTTCAACTTTGCTAGCCCATGTTCTAGGAACAACCCGCTGGAGGCAATATTTAAAAAGCCAAGGTCAATTGCGAAAGCGACTCCATTACAAGTACAAATTTAAGGTCACGCACAATCTTGAACTTTATTTTGAGAATTTGTTGACGCTCCAGCCCCACTAAGAGTCAAATTCGAAAATCCCGGATATCCAGTTCACGTGTTACATATAGCTCGATGGAAATTATATTTTGATTGATATCGCTCTTGAATATACAGCAGAAATACAGACATTATTAGAATTAAATGTAAATTATTAACAGAGTTCAGAGTACCATATTTTCTCCGGACCAGCAGTTCCACATCTTCCTTCAAGGTGTTCAAGTATATTTGGTGTGACGCTCGTTTCGGCCGGAAAAATTGAGCACAACATTGATTTTGTAGTGCCCAATTCTTTTAGTTTGGGTTATGTTTTATATGCGGAAATCTGTTAGCCAAAGTTATATGTTATTAAAAGGAAGAAGAAGAAGAATTAAGCAGTTTTATTTTGTATAAATCCTGGATTAAGGTGTTATTTGAGGTATACTATTAATCTTTTTCCTTTTCATTTATAAATTATTTTTTGCACTCCTGGGACTAAATGACCTATTTTAGGTATCCTTTTGAGGGTCCAAAGTGCCCCTTTTAATCCCTGAGGGATTAAATTTTTATTTAATTTTTCAGGGATCAAAAGTGAAACTTTGGTCCTTCAAAATGACATTATTTACAACATTATCTTAGTTACTCATCTACATTTCCTAAGCCATCCATTTTTCCGAAGTATAAATGTTAAAACCAGCAAAATCAGATTTTTTTCATGATTTGTAATCCGGGAGTGCAAAAAATAGCGTATATACCTGAGGACCAAAGTGACTTTGGTCTCTTGAGTGATTATCGACTTCGTCTCGGGCAATAAACTTCACTCGCGGGATCAAATGATGCACTTTTGTCCCTTGGTATATAATATACTATTATTTGCCTTCATGACATAATTAATAGCAACAATGATTTTGTTTTTGGTCAAGAATTCGTGTTTTGTAATTAATCCTACCTATTTGTTTACTGTTTTCTTAATTTTGCCTTATCCAAACAGAACTTACTACTATAAAGGGAAAATGTATTTTATTTTTAAGTAAAGAAAAAACTATAATACAAAGTCCGGCAACGAGGCGGAAGTGGAAGGTATTTATAAAACTATGAGAGCTACATAAAAAACGTTTGCATAAAAGTTGTAGGTACGAAGGTGGTGCTTATTACTAAAATATTTTTTTATTATACATGGTGGCTAAAAAGTGTGGCTAATCAAATTCACTTTTTTTTTAATCGAATGCCATATAGTTAGCTAGGTTTAAAGTTTTACGTTAAAATACTAATAATTTTAATAGAAAATTATTTTTTGAGTCTAACGTCAACTAGCTTGGAAATTTTAACGATTTAAGCCCTAAGATACTTTATTTCCATGGATAACAAACAAACGCAGTTAAATTACGAATTTAAACAATCGGAATTCTCTAAGCACAACAAAAATAAAACTCCAGCCACTGCTGAAACGAAAAATAACAAACACAAAAAAACATCATTATACAGTGTGTCCCCGGATTGAGTTCACTATAGGTATAATCGACAAAACATTTTACAATTTTATTTTAATGTTTTGGGATCCCGCCCTGCTTGGTCTGAAAACAATTTTAAGCAGAGTTTTAATTTTTAGAAATTAAGTCGGCCATGAAAAATGTGAAAAAACTATTTTCTATTTAGGTAAACTACCCTTTTTGTTCATAATACGGCAAAATTTTGTTAATAAAAGTTGTTTAGAAAGATAGTTTATGGCCCTATACAAGATTTCAGAAAGATCTGTCGACTTAGAAAAAACCGTTATAATTTTAGATAATTGTATTTAATTTTTAGGTAAACTATCCTTTTTCTTTATGATACGGCAAAATTTTATTAAGAAAAGTTGTTCAGCATGAAAAATTATGGCCGTATACCAAATTTCAAAAAGATCTGTCGACTTAGATTAAACCGTTATTTTTTGGATTGGTAAACAAATTTATTAAAAATGACGGTTTCATCTAAGTCGACAGATCTTTCTGAAATTTTGTATAGGGCCACGACTTCTCATTCTGAACAGTTTTTCTTAATACACTTTTTCCGTATCATAAACAAAAAAGTAGTTTACCTAAAAATAAAATAGTTTTCGCTTCCCTGCCAAGGCCTACTTGTTTTTCAAAAACTGCAAATATTCTTAAAATTATTTTCAAACCAATCAGGACCGAATCCCAGAACCTTAAAATAAAATTCAAAAATTTTTAGTTCATCTCACCTCTTGTAACATCAATCCTGGGACACACTATTGTATTTTCTTTTCGGGTAAACTACCCTTTTTGTTTATAATACGCCAAAATTTTACAGTTTTTGAAAACACAAGTTGACCTTGACAGTGAAGCAAAAACTATTTTCTTTTCAGGTAAACTACCCTTTCTGTTCATGATACGCCAAAATTTTACCAAGAAAAGTTGTTCAGAATGGGAAATTATGGCACCATACAAAATTTCAGGAAGTTCTACCTACTTAAATCAAACCGTAATTTTTAATAAATAGGTACAATTTTAACGGTTTAATTTAAGTAGGTAGATCTTCCAGAAATTGTGTATAGGGCCATAATTTATCATTCTGAACAACTTTTCTTGGTAAAATTTTGGGGTATCATGAACAGAAAGGGTAGTTTACCTGAAAAGAAAATAATTTTTGCTTCACTGTCAAGGTCAACTTGTGTTTTCAAAAACTGTAAATATTCTTAAAATTCTCTTCAGACCAAGCAGGGCGGAATCCCAAAACATTAAAATAAAATTGTAAAATGTTTTGTCAATTATAGTTATAGTGAACTCAATCCGGGGACACACTGTACATATAAGGTGTTCCATTAAAAAATTGAAATGATTACATTTGTAAATTTTAAACTGTCTGTATAGCTTTAATGAAGGAACAGAAGAAAAAATATTTAAACATTTAACGATTTTGGTGTATTGGCTTTTTTAAATCTGATGTTATTTCATACTGAAATTAAGTTACTCCTGATTTCTCGTTTTTTTGTGTTTATTATTTCTTGTATCAACATTACTGAATTTTTACTTTGTAAACCTGCTTTTATGTTTTGTTTGGAAAGCTAAAACGAAATTATTATTTTACCGGCGCTTCTTTGTTATCCCTGAATACAAAGCCTCTTAAGGGGGTTATATACTTTTTTAAGTTCACACTCGTATATCTGATAAATAGTTGATTTTAGGTACATTAAAAAAACTAAATACCATGAGCCATCATTTTACACTCGAAAGTTAATTCACGGAACACACAGCTTTTTGGGTAATGTTTTCTTTCGTTCAATTGTTTTCTGTTACTTACACCAGCCGCCTGAAGTTGGGTATTTTTTGCATAAAGTCGTTAAGATCTCCAAAACAGTTGACTTTAGACCCATACAAATTTATATCAAAATGATTCGTGTTTTAATGTAAACTTTTTAGGCATTCCACTTAAAAAGAGTGAGTTTGATTTTCCATACTTTTTTATTCACCCTGTATAACTGAGGTTTCTATTAAATTTAAATCGTGTTCTGAAAATATTTTTGCATGTATTACGTGATTCAGCAAGCGTTTTTGTGAGGCTTGTAAATCACAATAATAATACATATTTATTAGTGCTTTAAGAAAAACAAACATACGCTAATGAAAGGACCTTTAATTAACGCATTTACTGCCGGTCTTATAAAGGCCACTAATCTGAGGTTAACTGTAATTCGCTGTTAAAATAAACAAAAGCTCATGAAAACGTTAGCGCTTATGACATTTTATTCATTAGTAAACAAATTTTGATGGGCTTTTGTTTATTTTAACAGCGAATTAAAGTTAACCTCAGATTAGTGGCCTTTATAAGATTGGCTGTAAATGTCACTAGGTGGATAATTAGAAAAGACGAAGCAATTCGTGTGATTGGAACCTGAAGATATATGTCTCATAAAACATTTAGATATACAGTTTGATTTAATATTTCAAGTAATAACGAAAATCATTAATATTGTTTTAGTAGACACTCAAAACAACAAAATTAAGTGTTACCGATATTTAAACATCCCATATTACGTTTAAATTTCAAAAATTTCAAAAAGCAATCTAAAATTTTTTAGGTGGAACGAAACATAAATTTTTGATCCCAAAGAAAATAACAAACTCAGACGTATACGTAAGAAAACTGGTCTTGTTCTATGGAAGACAAAAAAACTGGGTTGTAAAAGTGACTGCTTTACTATGTATAGTTGCAAGGTTATTCTAACTTAATTGCCAACTTGTTCAGACGTTGCTATGAATCAAAATTGTTATAGTAAATGTAATTGTTTAAAGCCTCGTTTAAGCAAACCAAATTGTGCTAAAATCTCTATCAAGAGTTATCTCAGATTTTTGTCTTGGATAGTTTTTAAAATCAAATTCCAATAACTACTTTGGGTTACAGTTTCAAAACTTAGTAACGCAAAAACGGCCCTTCGCATAAAAAAACTGCTAAGAGTCCAGTTTAGCAGACAATTGTCCAAACTGGCATATACATATTTTGGGCATAAAACCAATAGGAGCGGATATATTCGCGAGAAATAATTTTGTTGTCTTTTTCGCGAGTTGTCAAACTTTAAGCACCTGACTTATCGATGATAGCTTATTTCGAAGGCCACAAGGTAAGTCCATGCCAAATTTCAGCTTGGTTGTTTTTTTCGGAATAATCTCTTTTTTGCTTCTTGTTTTTAAATTATTAGGGGCTATAGCACCATAAACGAACGAAGCTTTCAATTTGCTTTTTGCAATCAAATAAGAACGTTCTAATAAAGGTATATGCTGTTAATAGTTATTTACTATACAAGTGGGATAAGAGCATCGTCAGATCTGTCATTTTCAAAAATATTTTAGTAGGCAAATGTCATTATGTCATTCATTTGACACTATTTCACTTAGGTAATGAAGCCATTCCACAACTCAGTTAGGTCATGAAGCCACTACACCACTCAGTTAGGTAATGAAGCCATTACCTAACTGAGTGGTGTAATGAACTTTATTACCTGACGGAAATAGTGTCAAATGAGTGACCTAATAAGTTACTTATCCCACTGGAGTAGATAACAGCTTTTACTTAATGTATGAATTATTTTCATTGATAGTATATGATTTTATTAGGAGTAAAAGTGATACTTTGTGATCTACATCAGTTCCCGTCAAACATATTCGAAAGATAGTCAAGTTTTGAAGTACTTTTACTCCGCCGGTATAAAAGTAACCACTTTTACGCCTAGACATAAAAGTAACGCATTTAACTTGTCTGTCAAGTCACATAAGTTGTCACTTGTATGACATTTGAATATAATAGTATATTACACAAGTGTAGAAAAATAAGTTTTACTAAACGAATATAGCTTGATTGAGTACGAGCGGGCGAAGCGAGTGAGTAACTTAAAAAGATATATAAGTTTAGTAAAATTACTTTCCTTACGAAATGTGTATACTATTTTTTTGCATTTTGCATTACTATTTATAAACAAACATTTATATAAAAGCATTATACCACTTGTTCATTAAGAAAGGCGCGGCTGTGCAAATTCAAACGTATGAATAATATGTTGGTGGCACTTAAGTCTATGTCAAATTCGAGGTTATCAGGTTTGATTTTCCGTAAGTTTTAACACAGACTGAAGCAAAACCTCAACTGCTAACCTCGAATTTGACAGTGACATTACCATTAGGGAGGGCCGAAAAAACAAAAAAAAGTTTTCAAGTCGTAATACCGTGGAAAAGTTGCGAATTGGGGAGACTAAAAAGGGGTAAAAAAATAAATAAAATCGGTTTATATCTTCCGGTCGCGCATGTGCTCTAAGGTTTGCCAAAATTGGTAAAAAATCACATTTTTACGATAATTTTTAACATTTTTAAATTAGCTTCTTTCCGAATGTAATAGCTCAAATTCTTATGTATTAGAACCTCAGAAAATAATGTGTTTCTCCAACCACACGAATAAGACGCCATATTGTCGTATAATTTTGCATAAAAAAGAGTAAGGCATTTCTGGATGTTCACAAATTACCTTGGCAACTGTACACTTTTCGATTCATATTTGCACTAGTACAAAAATGGACGCAAGATCGGGTTTTGCACGGTAAATTTTAAATAAAACACAAACGCTTCGTCAATATTCGGCAATCGCCGTCGTTGTTGTTTAATTTCCCCGTATAGTGATTGTTTATTTGCACCATGACAGTTCTACAATATAACCTACAACCTACAATGTTTGATTCTAAATAATAAGTCATATTACCGAATTTATGAGTAGTTGGAGAAAAAATAGTATGTTTCATTCGCACAAAAAATGCGTTTTCGGGACGCGTAAGACTCGCCGGACTCCGTTGTCTTACTTGTCCCGAAATCATGCATTTTTTGTACTAATAAAACAAATAACTATTAAATATTATTTAAATCCATCAACATCTTCCGGTCGCGTTTTGCCATCAGATTTCAAAGTACCTTCAGTTAAGAATGAGTGAAAACGGAGATGTTCAATTGTTCAACAGGAGTTTCTTGGACTTACGACTCTTAATTTTTTCAATAAAGAAAATTGTTTATAAATATTACTAATGGTCTAAAATATTTGTTTTTAAACATTTAAACTTGCATTCAATAAAAACTAATATAAAAAACATGTAAGTTGTTTAGTATTTTTTTTTATTTATTTGTAAATTTTTTTCAAAATTTCATTAACTTTGAAGGCAATGCGCGACCGGGGGATGTTGATGGATTTAAATAATACCGGGTGGCCAGAAATATCTGATATCACATTACCTTTGGAATCAACACCGCTTTATTAAAGTGATGAATCCAACTAAACTAAATGTCATTAATGTCATCACAATTAAAATTCCTATCTGTCAAAAATTATTACAGATTGCAATAAGTAATGGAGTTAGAACAGGAGATTTTTATAATCGAGTCGTAGGCTAAACTGCAGAATCCGGAACACATTCCCCTCCTCTTATTGCATTTTATTGCATTATATAGGTACCAATACTTAGTGTAATTCAAATATAATACTAACCAACATTTATAAGTAGCTAATTCCATGGCTACCGGGATCTCAGATATTTATGGCCACCCGGTATTTAAACATTATTATCTGCGGTTCTAATACATAAGAATTTGAGCTATTACATTCGGAAAGAAGCTAATTTAAAAATGTTAAAAATTGTCGTAAAAATGTGAATGTTTCCCAATTTCGGCAAACCTTAGAGCACCGGAAGATGTAAACCGATTTTATTTATTTTTTACCCCTTTTTAGACTCTCCAATTCGCAACTTTTCCGCGGTATTACCACTTGAAAATAATTTTTTTGTTTTTTCGGCCCACCCTAATTACCATATAGTAAAGTGGCATTTCTATGCACCAAAGTGCCACTTTATTAAACGATTTTGAGTTTAGTAAAATAGCACATTATTATACAAAATGGGAAAAAATCTGTTTAGTACAGCTAATCTTTTTCTAGAAAAGACAAACTTTAATCGTGTCTTGTAACTTATGATTATGATTAATAATAAAGGTTAAAAACCGTCCTCGAATTAATAGGCAAAAAAGTAAAATGTGATGATAGAAGAAGTTTTGATATTTAGTAATTTATTTAGGAATGCTCTAGTTAATTTTAATGTAAAAGTGCTTTCCATATTTTCTGAAATTTACTGAAGTAAAATTATCCAACCATTTGATACCTTTAAAGAAGTCGTGTTTATACTTAAAATTAGTTGACATGTTATTATAAAAACTTCCATTCTTTAATCAGTATTTCGAATGCATGTATTGTTCTTGAAACTCTATAAGTATCTTATTGTAACATTTTTAAGAACCAGATTAGTTTTTCTCCAATTTCGAAAAATAGAAATATTGTTTTTCTAGATATTATTATAGTAGTGAGAAATTGTTTGATGTTTTTAAATGCGAATAGATTCCTTGTATGTTAAAACATTCCACAGGTAATTAAAATCCAATTAGTGATGAACAGGAGAATATCCACGCCGGGATCACTAGAAAACATAACGATTACCTCTGTCATATTTAAAATAATGCAGACCATATACAGGACAATGTCCAAATATCTAATTTGGTTGTACAAAAACTTCATTCCTTTTCAGTCACAACGTCATACTCAACTACTAACAAAGGTCATTGCAAAAAACTTGATTTTTCTTCAAATTTCTGACGTCAGTTCCCAACACGGAACTCAGTACTTGACCAACGTACATACTTATAGCAATTTAATGATATGATACAATTTAGACTGAAACGATTTGGTGAAGCATTTTAATTAGTACTTGTATTATATATTTCCAATTTGTATCTGCTTGATAAACGGCAATAAACAACTTTAAAATTGCTCTCCAGTATCTAACGTTCAAATTCTGTTTCTATGTGTAAATCTACCCTGAAGCGTAAAAACCTTTGCTTGCATTTAGCACTAGTTAAATATAGCAACCTGACTGACAATGTTTTTTTTTAAATTTAATGTTTGGAAAACATTAATTCGATAACAAACAATGTATTTACTTCATTAGATCATTTCAAGAAATCAAATTAAATGGTCTGTCTCAAATATTGCTATTTATAAATACAGAGCGTATCGTACAGAGTACGAAAGAGATGTTTTAAAATGCAAGCTTTATTAATAGTCAGTTATAATACTAATACTATAGTACTCAAAGGTATATCCATTATTTTTGGGGTAGTAGGTATCACGAAAGTCCATTGCTTTTGCATACGCAATAGACATTAGTGATACCACCCTAAAAATAGTCTACCTAACTTTGACTACGATTAGTATTCGGAGGACTATTCAGTGAACCAAACCCATTTTTCAAATTAGAAAGACTCAACATTTAGTTACACATGTTAAAAAACAATTTGTGTAAACATCTACAATAAACATTTTAATTTGTTCAAAATATTCACTTGAGTACTAATACAAAAGCCACTACAATTTATTTTGGTTGGCTATGAAATGCAAAATCTGACGTTTTCATTGGTCCACTTTTGACAGATGACAGATGAAGTGAATAGTCGTTAGCATTTGACTGTGCATAAATAATCGATGTTGCGATGATTAATTCATAAATTGCATTTATATTGAATATTGTTAATACAAAGAAGGAATTCATTAAGTATATATTCTGCCAACGAATTAATTAGAATCGGTTAGAAAGATTTTCTACAATTTTTTGTAGCACTTCTAGTTTGTGAGACGGAAAGCCTGTATACAGATACATAATATATATGAAAAATGTTATATAGCAGCAGTCCAAAAAAATATAAATGTAATTAAGTTAGTGATAATAAGAGACTCCTGCCTTTTGTGGTGTTAGTCGTTTAAAAATTTATATTAGCCCTGCTATTTTGAAATAATATAAC